>JAFFST010038870.1:4633-15287 GCA_022414735.1 Noturus placidus
GCCAAATCTCCTGTATGTCTGCTTCAGAACCCGAGACGCTCCACTGCCTCTTGACTTTCTCATCTGGGAGAAATAAAAAGACAAATGCTGAGGTGTGTATGCATGTGTGTGTCTCTTTAAGTCTGTGTTTATGATGTGTGTGAGTTTCCCCATGCTCTGTCATGCTAATATCAGTGCCGCGTATGCTAGCACTGACTAATTCTGATGCCAGCTGCTCCAATGTAATTGAAGTGTTTATTTCGGCTTCTCGGTCTGAGGGGAAGATGAATGGGGTCTATATCAGGGAACAGGCCACACACACACGCACACACACACACACACACACACGATCGCTGCTTCAGTTGTCACCAATAATGTTCAGTCTGTCACTCTGAACATGACTCGTGATGATCTTGGAGTCTCTTGTGTGACTCGTTGTGAGTCAGTTGATTCTGTGGAGTTTCTCATTCAGACTTTCAGTCTTTTTTTGATAAACAAACTGTCTCAAAAATTCGCTTCAGCACTGATTCAGGATTCGATATTGGACTGACTCAAGCACTGATTCGTTGACTCAGGATTTACTGACTCAAACACTGACTCACTGACATGATCCACTGACTCAAACACTGACTCACTGACATGATCCACTGACTCAAAAACCACTGACTCAAGCACTGATTCGTTGACTCAGGATTTACTGACTCAAACACTGACTCGCTGGCATGATCCATTGACTCAAACCCTGACTCGCTGACAAGATCCATTGACTCAAACCCTGACTCACTGACATGATCCATTGACTCAAACACTGACTTCCTGACATGATCCACTGACTCAAACACTGACTCATGGACATGATCCACTGACTCAAACACTGACTCGCTGGCATGATCCATTGACTCAAACCCTGACTCGCTGACAAGATCCACTGACTCAAACCCTGACTCACTGACATGATCCACTGACTCAAACACTGACTTCCTGACATGATCCACTGACTCAAACACTGACTTCCTGACATGATCCACTGACTCAAACACTGACTCACTGACTCAAAATCCACTGACTCAAGCACTGATTCGGTGACTCAGGATTTACTGACTCAAACACTGACTCAATGACATGATCCACTGACTCAAACACTGACTCACTGACATGATGGCTGACTTTGATTGATTTCCAGGTCACGGGCTGGATCAACTTGAGTATTGAGAAGCTCCCGCTGACTCACTGACTCGACTCACTCATTCCAGATGTTGTGACTCAAACACTAAATAAAGTGCTTGTTTTTAGAAGAACAACTTTACACACAGATGTAAACTTCAAAAACACTGAATCGTTTGGAAAATAAAGCATTTATTCACTCGGATGCTCTAACGTCTGCTCACGGACAGAAGTCAGCGATCTACAGCACGCTCGGGAGAGCTACAGGATTTTCACGAGGTGTCTGGAAGTGAAAAGCCACTTCCTTTCTGCACTCCTTCCTCGGTCATGAATTGTTTACTCCTATTGACGAGTACATTATCGATGAGCGGCTTGGAGGGAGAAAACCGGCTGGAGTGCGAGAGGCCTTGAGAAAAAACACCGCGTTTTAGCCCCCAGACGGATATAAAAGTCGTTCCATCGTTCCGTCGCCATGGATTCCCGATATCTTCCTCTTTATTTATTAAAACACTCATCTCTTATTGCTCGTTTGTTTTGAATTGAGATTTGCGTCTAGACGCTCCGGTTCCTTCTGCAATTTTCAAAACTCATTGGTTTCACCAAGCAGAAGTCTTTTCTTCCTACTTTGGATCATAAACGTATAATATTATTGGCACCCTTCCACCGAATGGGCAGAAATTATTGTATAAATAATTAAAAAATGTTAAATAATTGTTTACTGTTTATAGTACATGATATTTAATTTGTGTATTATTCTTTTTTAATTTAAATAGTTGTGTATCAGAAATGATCATTTATTATTATCTTTATACTCAAACAACCGGAGAAACTACTTCAAGATTATTCTCATATAAATGGTAAATGGCGCACTTATATAGCGCTTTTATCCAAAGCGCTTTACACTGTGTCTCATTCACCCATTCACACACACACACACACACACACACACACCAATGGGAGCAGAGCTGCATGCAAGGTGCTAACTTGCCATCGGGGGCAACTTAGGGTTCAGTGTCTTGCCCAAGGACACTTCGGCATGTGGAGTCATCCGGGCCGGGATACATACAGTCATACAGTACGAACATGTGAAGTGTTTCACTGGGGTATTAATAAGAGGTTGCACACATGTAAAATCTCCTCATCTGATGCAAAAGTCCCGCATGAGTCAGGTTTAAGAAGATAAACACATTTAACACAACCAGGGTGAGAATAAAAGAAAGCAGCGTGCATGCTAATAGCTAGCTGAAATAAACCTAATGAATGGTTAATAAAAACTTCTAGGTGTTTTGACGGATAGCTTTTTTTTTTTCGTGATATTAGATCAAACACCTTTATTTATTAAAAATTAATTTTTTTGTTAGTGTGCAAATTCTTAAATTTCAACAGACAATGTTATGCATTTAAATGATATCTACAGTAACACAAACAGTGTATACTGTTAAATATCACCTAGAAGAGTTTTATTTCATCTTGTACCTCTTCTTGTGGGTTTTTTTTTTTTATTTTTTTAGCGGCTTCATGAATAATTTCAGCATTCTCAGTCTTTCGAGGTTTTATTCCACTGAAACAGCTCGAGTGAACGAGGCGAGATCTCCGGTGTAGAACTCTCTTGCTGGACACTGCAGAAGATCCAGCAGGCAGGGTGCCAAAACTTTCTCCTGTCCATATCACTTTGCCTGGCCTATATTTCCCCAGTGGCTCGTTTTCCAGCTTGTACAAATCCATTACTTTAAAGAGCTGTTTTTTATTTTGTCGTAAATTAATTTCTCTGAGAATGTAACACATAAACCTCTTCCAGCTAGCTTGCTGTGTTGCCTGAGTGAGCGCTAATCCGATCGAAAGAGCAAGCTAGCGGTTTAAAATTAGCTAACACATGAGCTTTCTTGAAGCAGTCTTTGGCTTGAGTACTCAAAGTCGGATGAAAAGTGAGCTAGGCGAGCTGAATAACTTAAGCCAGTGCTAGTGACCAGTGCTAGCTTGCTAGTTCGCTACGGTTAGAGTGATATGTCATATATGCGTGTAGGAGGTTCGTCTGCAGATATTTGCGTCAGATGAAGCCAGGGAAACATGCAGCATCTCAGGAGCATCATATTTGATTTATTTCCTGTCTAATAATAAGTAATAATGTTATTTATATTGTTGTTTCGAGCATCCCATATTTCTGCAATATTTGTGATGTGGTGACGCATGACATTTTTATAATCACATGACCCCCTGTAGTTCCAGAAAGTTCCATCATGCTGCTTTGATCTTCTCTGTTCAGGCCTCCAGGGATGTTAATTGAATTCTACCAGAGGACGACGCCAAGGGAATCTGTGTCATTTCAATAAGTGTCGCCTTTTCCATCTGTGTGTGTGTGTGTGTGTGTGTGTGTGTGTGTGTGTGTGTGTGTGTGTGCGCTTCTCTGACCGCTCAAAATGTCAAGAGATTGCAAGGATTGAGCGTCTCAAACGATTAGTATTTGCTCCCCCTGGTGGCCAGTTTCTGAACAAAAAAATCACACTGAACAGCGTTGTGGACCTGGTCATCAGGAGATCTTTCTTTTTTTTTTTTTTTTTTTTATCTTTTTTTATCTTTTTTTTGTCCAATACTGAAAAGCATAAATAAAAAACCTACATAAAAATGTCCTCCTGCCTGAAACTCACTGAAGATTGTCTCCATCTTACAAAGACAAGAACGACTCTAAACCTCCTCTGTACTGCGACACATACGCTGTGGAACCACGAGATGTTCTAAAAACAAACAAAAAATAGAGTCTCTTGCTTCATTAACATCCTTAATCTCACTTTTTTTTTTTTTTTTTTTTTTTTACAAAACTTCAGCTCTGCTCAACTTGTTACCTTCACACACACACACACACACACACACACACACACACACACACACACACACACAACCGTGTAAAGTCTCAGGCATCCTGTATCTTTACTACAAACTTTGTTATATATTTTTATTTGATGGCTTCTACATTAATGAGTCAAAAACTTTTAATTAAGTAATGAAATTGGTGTGTGTGTGTGTGTGTGTGTGTGTGTGTGTGTGTGTGTGTGTGTGTGAGGAGTCTATTTCCAGGACGTCGGCTGCTATTATTATTTCACTCCAATTTCCTGCTGTGTGCCTCAGACTGAACTCATATATTCAACATCATTATTTATTTCACACACACACACACACACACACACACACACACACACACACCTTTATGAATACGAGGCATAAAAAAACCTAAAAACTATTTTCATACAAACGTTGTATTAATGTTTGATGATGGATGGATGGATATATATATATATATATAATTTTAATACATATAAAACATCACCACAGTGAACTAAAATAGATTACAAATTGATCAAAAACATTGAACATTGCATAGTTTGCATCCAACAGATCAATCATTTAGGGGGAAAAATGTAAGACATTATTAAACCGGGGCTTTATAACTCATTTATAGACAATAAACAAGTCATTTAGAAGAAATAAATAGAAATGAAAGTTAAAGGCTTTCAATTGTAAACCTTTTTAATAAAGATGAATTTAATTAATCTTCAAAACGTTTCCACCATATATTAAACTGTCGCTCTTATTTTAAACATAAATGCATTATTATTATTATTATTATTATTATTATTATTACATGGCATTTCAAATGTATTTATTCGTTTATTTATTTATTTCTTGAAGTGAAGCTGCATGAAGAATCCCGCACATAGCGCTTCATAAGCGTGTTCTAAATGATTCAGCTGGAGATAAATAACTCGTACGGCCGTCTTCGATAACAGCTTCTCTTGTATATCGTGTATGAAGTAGATTTAATATAATAATAACACATGATCTAAGACAGGAATGTTTGGTAGAAGCATCATAAAGTGTTATGAATGTTCTGAAGACACACTCATCATTTAAAGACTAAACACTGATAAGAGCTGATTACGTAATTCAGGCTTCTTCTCTAGTCTTTTCCATAGAAAGGCTAAAAACGGTCACCTGATGAGTGTCGACACTTCACACGGTGCTTATGAACGCCTTACGAAGCCCCGATGTAGTGCCATCACTACTGTTACTGATAATTATTTACGATATTACATTCAGATACAGTGCATTTCCTCCTGGAATGAATTTCTTCTCAATCACAATTACTACAGTTTAAACAATAAAAATGGAAGAGAGAAAAAAAAGCTAATAGACAGCTAATCGAAGCCAATATGCTAGCCACAGCACTACGGTATGAAGAGTAATGGACCCCAGGTCATGTACCAGATTATTATAATTATTAATATTTATTAATACACATCATTATTACGTTATTTAAAATGCCGTGTCACTTGTCCAGTTGGTTAGCTACTGTGCTAAATCTGGCTAGCTAGCTAGCATTAGCAAGGATGATTTAAAAGTTCTACTCTTTTGTTTTCATTTCAAATAATACAACAAAACAGTTGTATGAAAAGTGGCATGAAAAATAGTGTACTCTCACCTGATTGGCTAACGCACTGGGCTAGTGTGGTGCACGGAACAACATGTTCATCTAAGTAGAACTTCTAAGTAGACCCCTTTTTTTCGGATGCTAAGAACCCTTAACTATGTCAAAGTGTTCTCAGCTTTCTATAAGGGTTCTTCTTAGAACTCCTTTAGAGAGGGAAACACTCTGCTATTGGCTCCTACTCAGAACCTTTTAGGGTTCCCCAGAGGATCACCAAAAGAACGCTTAAGGGTTCTAAATGTAAGCTTTGTTTCTGAAGGCAGCAACCTTACTACACTCGTAGGGGGGAAAATGATTAGTTATAAGGTTAGTTATAAGGAACCCGGGAAAGTTCTATGTAGAACCCTACAACAAAGTGTTCTATAAGAAAAGGTTCTACATTTTTGGAAGCTAACTTTTTTTTGAGAGGAAAACACTCTACATAGGAACCAGAGGAACATCCAGAGAACCCTCAAGCGTTCTAAATGTAGCCTTTTTTCTGAAGGTTACATTAGTATAGTCTAGTTCTAAAATGTTTTTTTGACTTGTTCCACTGGTGGAACCCTTAAATGTGCCGTGTAGACCCCTGTGTAGAGCCCTAGCCAATGAATTTGGGTAACCAAGGTTAGTTAGATATAAGGAACCCTGGAAGGTTCTATGTAGAACCATACAACAAAGTCTTGTCCATTTTTGTAAAAGCTAAGAAACCAAAATTATACATTTAGAGGAAAAAAGTTCTTTAAAAGGTTCATACCTTTCTAAAAGGGTTCTGCTTGGATCTTTCTATGATAGGGATTCACTCAGGTGTATGGATCTACACAGAATGTTCCACCTGAGTGACAGAAGAAGTGTGGAGGATGGATCTCATTTGCAGAATGTGTAGGTTCCTCAAAGATGTTCAAACTTCCAGATTGTCGGACAGCAGAGATGAGACGGAGGTGATGAGGAGAAGAATGCAACACATGAAGTGCTCCTGGGTTCCAGTGTAGGAGAACCAGCAATACAGTGGTCTACAGAGGCCTAATTCTGGTTAGAACACTTCGGCATGGTTCATTGGACGAGGTTTGGCCCATGTTCAAGAATTAAGAACTTGCCATGTTCTCCAGTGCTACCACACCCGGCATGACTCCGCCCCCCTGTTCATGACTGATGTTGTGGGGCAGTTAAAGGTCTTTTGGAACTCCTCGAAGTTACTCATAGCACCGATGACCCTTTAGGACACAAATAAAATATATATATATATTTAAAGATCCCTCTGGAGGAACCCTTAAAGGTGTGATGTAGAACCCTACACAGTGCCTTTCAGGTTTCAAATAGAGCTTCTTTAGAAAGTCTGTTATGCTTTCCTCAAGAGTTCTTTAAAGATTCATTTGGTAATTAAGGGTTCTTCTTCAACGTGTTCTACCTTCTGATCAGAAAAAAAAACTCTTAATGGGTTCCTACAGAGGAACAACCAAAGAACCCTTAATCTGGATGCAGCTAACTAGTACATTCTTATGGGGAAAAAAATAGTTCTTCAATATGTCCCTCTGGTGGAACCCTTAAATGTGCCTTGTGGAACCCTAACTACTTTAGGTAGCTAAAGCTAGTTAGTTATAAGGAACCCGGAAAGGTTCTTTCTGGAAGCTTAGCTTGTTGGACGCTAAAAACCTTTAATTATCCTATTAGAAGGAGTTTATCATCCTGGTCCTTGGTATTTCAAGAGATTATTGGATAATTAAGTATTCCTATAAGGGTTCTACTTGGAACACGGTCTGCCATGGAAACGCTCTACTACTGTAGGGTTTAACCTAGAAACAGTTCTAGCAGGACGACCTATGAAGAACCCTTAAGGTTCTTGTGTCTCACCTGTATTTAGGAGGACTGTGAACTCCACTGTTGATCTGATCTCGAGCCGCTTCGGGTCTGTAAGCGTTACAACGAACCTGAAACACACACACACACACACACACATTATTCCTACCATAACCCTGCAGAGTATTAATACGCTCGTTAATAATTCATCAGACATTATCGTTTCCATAGTAACAGCTGACTCCCAGGAGCCTGCACAGCTGCTAATATTACACGGATTGAATAAATGGTTGATAAGGTGAAGCTTGTTAATGTAAGGAGATGTTTATTTAACTCCTTATTTATGGAAGGAGTCTCCAGTGTCAGTGCTTTGTAGCAGTTAGAGGTGAAGCGACATCTTCTGTGGAGTAAAAGGAATAAAACACGTAAAATACTCACGTGAGCGTAACTCAGGAAGAAGAGCTGATTGTTGGTCAGACCCAGTCCTGGTAATAACAGCTCCTCGACCCCTGACCTTTCCTTCTGCACCCACCTCCTGTACGCCTACAACACACACACACACACACACACACACACACATCCTCACAATCTTTCCTCCGGAATGAATTTCCAGATACAATGAGATTTATTCTGTTTTTACCCTGAAAGCTTCTCGGATTCCTCCGTTGTCAGCGATGTTCTCCGCCAGCGTTCTCTTCCCTTTCACCTGAGAACGAACACGAGGAGTTCAACACGAATTATATTATATGACATTATTATATTACACATAATTATATTACAGAGACTTCACGCAGGTTCTTTCCCTTTCCTTATCTCAGCTACAGAGCATTTACCTTTCAGAGAGAGGGTTCCCAACATCTCCAGGAAGCTTCGAAACCTAAACTATTATTATTATTATTATTATTATTATTATTATTATTATTATTATTATTATATTTAATTTATCTCTGATTATCTTATCCGAACGTATAAGCATTTCTGAACACATCATTTATATTACATAATTCTGTTATATTTTATTTTGTGTATTTTTTTTTATCATTCTAAATTTTAACGTTATATAATTAAATACAATTAAATGATTATATATTATTACATATTAAATCTTCAGGTAAAGAGTATTAATGGAAGGCACTGTGTATACAAACATGTCATTTATACACGTCCATCTATAATGTTATCTATAAAGGGTGAATGTTCTTTGCTTTTAATTGAATAAATACTCATGTTACAATGTTTCTAGACTTCAGGTCGAATTTTCTGGCATTAAAAGTGAAATGCGAATTCAAGACAGTCGAGTTGGAACAGGAAGTAAAATTTGTTTCAGAGAAAATAAGGTGCATTAAACAGGAAGTGTATTGTGGTTACTGTACATTAAGCCCCGCCTCCTTCCAGTGGTAGTTGTTATACTGGTTGATTATGCACTTAGTCTTGTTGTCGAAGTTAGAGCCCGAAGCGTCGCTCCACCACTGATACATATTCCCGTCTTTATCATATTTACGACCTGAAAAGGACACACACACACACACACACACACACACACACACACGTGTAAAGAGGAAAGAGTTACTCATCACACACACACACACACACACGCACACACGTGTGTAAAGAGGAAAGAGTTACTCATCACAGACACACACACATACACATACACACACACACACACACACACACATACACGTGTAAAGAGGAAAGAGTTACTCATCACAGACACACACACACCCTTCACTGCAGGTTTGCAGCACCTTACCGTTGTTATCAAAAGCGTGTGTGAGTTCGTGTCCAACAATCACACCGATCGCACCATAGCTTAATGATCTGCAGAACAAACACAAGCATTTAGTGTGTGTGTGTGTGTGTGAGTGAGTGTGTGTGTGTGTGTGTGTGTGAGTGTGTGTGTGTGTGTGTGTGTGTGTGTGTGTGTGTGTGTGTGTGTGTGTGTGTGTGTGTGTGTGTGTGTGTGTGTGTGTGTGTGTGTGTGAGTGTGTGTGTGTGTGTGTGTGAGTGAGTGTGTGTGTAAGTGTGTGATTGTGTGTGTGTGTAAGTGTGTGTCTGTGTGTGTGTGTAAGTGTGTGATTGTGTGTGTGTGTGTGTGTGTGTGTGTGAGTGAGTGTATGTGAGTGTGTGTGTGTGTGTGTGTGTGTGTGTCTGTGTGTGAGTGTGTGTGTGTGAGTGTGTGTGTGTGAGTGTGTGTGTGTGTATGTGTGTGTGTGAGTGTGTGTGTGTGTGTGTGTGTGAGTGAGTGAGTGTGTGTGTAAGTGTGTGATTGTGTGTGTGTGTAAGTGTGTGAGTGTGTGTGTGTGTGTGTGTGTGTGTGTATGTGTGTGTGATGTGTGTGTGTGTGTGTGTGTGTGTGTGAGTGAGTGTGTGTGAGTGTGTGTGTGTGTGTGTGTGTGAGTGAGTGTGTGTGTGTGTGTGTGTGTGTGTGTGTGTGTGTGTGTGTGTGTGTGTGTGTGTGTGTGTGTGTGTGTGTGTGTGTGTGAGTGAGTGAGTGAGTATGTGTGTGTGTGTGTGTGTGTGAGTGAGTGTGTGTGTAAGTGTGTGATTGTGTGTGTGTGTAAGTGTGTGTCTGTGTGTGTGTGTAAGTGTGTGATTGTGTGTGTGTGTGTGTGTGTGTGTGTGTGTGAGTGTGTGTGAGTGTGTGTGTGTGTGTGTGAGTGTGTGTGTGTGATCTCACCGAGGGTAGTTCAGTCCCCAGAAGAACGGTTTCTGAAGTTCTCCTGCAGGAAATCCTGAGTAAACAGATTATTACATGATTAATATAAATATCTATAATAGTAATGATATGAAGTATATATTACAGTTATATAATGTTAGATATAGTTTATATTTAAACTGATTACTGATTACTCACTGATCTGGTTGGTGGTGACACTGTAGAAAGCGTTCACTGTCGTCGGGCTCGTGAACCACCTGCACCACAAGCAGAGAGATTAAAATGAAGGAAAAATGTGAAGAAACATGTACGAGTCAGGTTTGTGTCAAAGAACCCACTCTGTGCGTGGAACCTTGGTTCTGAGCCAGCCGATGTCGGACTGCGCGACGAAACGCAACGTCTGCATCACGTTCCCGAAATAATCCTTCTCCGAAAACGACAACTGCGCAGGAAGGAGAGAAGAGAGACAGGAGGAGAGAGACAGGAGGAGAGAGACAAGAGGAGAGAGACAAGAGGACAGAGACAGGAGGACAGAGACAAGATAAGAGAGACAGGAGGAGAGAGACAGGAGGAGAGAGACAAGAGGAGAGAGACAGGAG
>JAFFST010039167.1:8832-21247 GCA_022414735.1 Noturus placidus
TGTCCTTGACTATTGTTTAAATTGGTTTGATGTTCCGAAACACTTAAGTTTGACAAACATGCAAAGGAACAGGAAATGAGGAAGGGGACAAACACTTTTTCACACCACTGTATGTAGGCAATGTTTATACATGAAAACCTTTTAAGTCAATTGTCTGTCTCTCTCTCTCTCTCTCTCTCTCTCTCTCTCTCTCTCTCTGTAGTCCCTCCATCTTTACCCGTGTGTCGTATTCAGGGTTCTCTCGACATCGGCAGTGATGTCACGCTGCTTTGTGGTTCCGAAGAGGGAATTCCGACACCAACATACTTATGGGAGAAACTCGACTCCATGCCCAAACTCCCTCTCGGTGCCATGCAAGGTAGTGTGTGTGTGTGTGTGTGTGTTTATTACAAACATTATTATATATATAATATATATTATATAAACATTGTAAAGTCTAAAATATATATATATAAAAAAAAATAAATAAATAAATAATAATAATAATAATAATAATAATAATAATAATAATAATAATAATAATAATAATAATAATAAATGTTATACCGCAGTGATTTTATGGTGGTTATTTTTCTTTAAAGCCTACAGTATTTCATCTTCATGACATGAAAGCGTGTCTGATTTTCATGACTAATGCTGTAGCACCATCTCTTGGCTGGAGATAGAATTGCAGTTAACCTCGGCCACTTTCATGACTTTCCACTGTGGCTTCTTCAGTTTTGTTACACCTCTCAGGTTAAAAGTTACTTGTACGCCTGTTTTGTTTTTATATTATTACTAATTATTATTATAAATATATAAATAATACCAACTCGTTCTGCAGTAAATGATGCAAAGATGTTCATGACTATTTCATATTTATTTATCTGTATTTTTATTTTACTTATTATTATTATTATTATTATTATTATTATTATTATTATTATTATTATTATTATTTTAAAGCTTGGCATTTGCTAACTGATTTGAATACAAAAAAATAAAATATCTTTTACTTCCACTTTAAATTCATTCTTACATGAATTATTTTAATCAGTTCTGTTCGTTTCACTTATGCTATTACAATTCAAATAAGCTCAGTTATTTTCTGTAATTCAATTCTTTTTAATTTGTCATTTAATGCCTATTAGATAGCTATCCATGTCACTGCTGCTTATGACTTATGTTATGACTTCAAAACTTTTTGTTTGTTTGTTTTGTTTGACCCTTTTTGCTTTGTTTTTATTTTGTTTGAATATGCATGTTTAAATCAGCATTTAGAGTTGGGCTGGACTTTTGTTTAGTTCACTTTCTTTAGAATATCTCAACAGCTCTGCTACACAATCAGCTTTTAATCAATAAAACAAACAAAAATGAAAAAGAAAATGAAGATATCGTTTCTAGGGAAGTTGCCAAAAAATCGGCATTTCCTCTGATGCCTCTATTTTCACAGCAGCTGATTTCAGATCAGCTCATTCAGTACAGCAAATTATCACGAGGTGTGTGTGTGTGTGTGTGTGTGTGTGTGTGTGTGTGTGATGATGATGATGTCATCCTCAGATCAGATGCAGGGCACAGTGAGTCTGAAGAACATCAGCGTAGGGACGTCGGGTGTGTACCAGTGCACTGCCTCCAATGCCATCGGCACCAGCACGTGTCAACTCAACCTGCAGGTGGTGACACGTGAGTCACATCTCGTCTTATTTCACCAAACACCAACATTCTGGTTATGAATTAACGAGTGGCATGGTATATGAAAACAATATTGTTTTTTTGTTATTATTACGCACTTAAATCTTAATCTTCATGTCTGTTTGCGACGCGCAGCTCAGCCCCAGAGCGTCGGGCTCATCGCTGGAACTGTCGTCTCCGGTGTCCTCGCGGCGGTGATTTTCGCCCTGCTGGTGATCGTCACGCTTTTCTACTGGAGGAACAAAAACCGCTACGAAGACGACGACATCCCCAATGAAATCAGGTGCGAGCTGGCGATTGGTTCTTCTGTTGATTAAATTTTTATACAATTTTACCTCATTGTTTGTTTGTTTGTTTGTTTGTGATGAATTCCATATCCTACTGTAACTTGCAGCTAGAACCTTCCCTCAACTGTTACGTATAAGCCTTCATTCGCTACACTCTTTATTCGATACGATCAAATTTATTTGGAAATCAAGAAACGTGGCGATACGTTCATGAACATCTGGATAGTTCGTAGGGAAACATCAGGACAAAGTAATGGCAGCCTATAAATGGAGGAGGAGTTAGTGTGTGTCGATGGTAACCGATGCGCTGCAGTGGCTGAGCTGCATTGCTGGAGTACTCTGGAGGTGCTCTTTCACCATTTAGTCACCATTTTGTCGTTTTTCAGTGCTGAAGCTTTGTGGGCGTGGCTAAATATGTCAATCAGCTGAGCTATAAACATTCTTGGTAACTTCCGATGCAACATATGCAAGTGAATATAAAGAAATCTATCAAAATCTGGTGTCGATTTTACATTCGGTTTAGCCACAAAAACTTTCAATTGAGGCCCAGTTTTTTATATATGCAAATGTTTTGGTTTTTTTTTCATCAGGATTTACCTGAATAAAAAAAAAAAAAAAACTCATATTAAAGCTGACACTAATGCTGCTTCGTGTTTTGCTTTGTGAACACTTAAAAAAAAAACCTAATCTTCATTATTTGCACTGCAGTATTATTTTCCTCTCATATTTGATATTTTTTAATCCTTTTTTTATTTGACGCTATAGCAAGTCTCATTGAGTGCCGACTTCTCCCTCAGTCAGTACTGTTGATAGACAGAGCAATAAAATACGGATAGATAAAAAAAAATAATAATCTCTTTTATTCTTCTTATGAGAATTTGAGGCGAGTCGAAGGAAAATAAATATTCCACATAACCTCTTATTGACGCATGAAGCAGCTTAATCCAATTCCATATTCATGTTTTTCAGAGAGGACGATCTTCCTCCAAAGAGGTCTTCGTCGGTGAAGGCGTTCCAAGCGGACGCCTCGTCCTCGGAGAACGACACACTCACCTCCACCAACACCTATAACAGCCGTTACTGGCACAATGCCAAAGCCAACTATGACGCAAACTCCTACACTCGTTACGACGGGCAAAGCTTCACAACTGGGGGCGGGACTGGTGCTGGAGTGGGTGGAGCCTACACAAATGGTGGGCACACACTCCAAGCTCCCAAGACTCTGGTGGTCACCGCTAATTCTGCACCCATTGTGACACGCAGCAACGGTTCGCTGAGTCAGCGAGCTCCAGCAGCCACGCCCCCACCTCCTTCTTGCTCCGACCCCACACATGTGCCGAGCCACACACACTCGTATGCAGTGAGCCAGGCAGTGCTGGAGCGCATGGGCGCCGTGCCCGTCATGGTTCCTGCTCAGAGCAGGGCGGGTTCTCTGGTCTAACGCCAACCCGAGATGGACAAACTGAATTTTTACAATTCTTTATACAAACGATGACATCTCTTTTTTTTCCATTAATGAACAACTGATTTTACTGTGTGAGTTTTTTTTCTACATTAGCAAATTTGCAATAATAATAATAATAATAATAATAATAATAATAATAATAATAATAATAATAATAATGGCTGTCTGGGAATCAGGAGGATGGCGTACACAGCTTTGGGAATGTTTTTGGAGAACATGTGGAATGTGCCCTCGGTGATGCATGTGCATCTCGACTGCACAATAACGTCAATTTCAGCCGCCATTTTTAGAACATTGAGGCTTCGCTTGTTGACTCGGGCCACCTTTTCAGATTTTGAAGCAATAGTCATAAAATTTCACCGTAAAAAACAACACGAAAACGATCTCATTATATTAGCAATATAAACAAAATGGAGTTCCGGAAATCCACATGTACAGCTGGGGATGTAAATAAGAGATGTGAAATAAAGGGGAAATAAACTTTTGATTTCAGTTGCTTTTGATTTACAAAGTAATGTTTACTGTTTGTTTTTGTTTTTTTAGTTGCTGTTTTTTTTTTTGTTCAGACAATAAGTTGTGACAAAATACAAAAAGCATCAGGACAAATTTTTACTAGTTAGAGTAAATCATCAGCATTTTAAACATTTAGAATAATTAGCATTTGTTTAAGCATAAAAATTGCAAGGTTAAGGTTAGTGTTTGTACTTCGTATTTCACAACATCGAAACTCAACTGTTTGGCTTCTCAAAATTCATTAAAATGTGCCTGAATTTACAAGTTGGAAATAATCGCTTCATTGTACACTATACTGCAAGCGGCATTCTTGGAACCAAGGATGTTTATGTGAAAATATTTATTTATTTGACTTCCTCTTAAACTGTACTTTAGACACACATGTTGTCGTCGAATACTTCCTTTTTTACAAAGTTTGGCTACCTTAAAAAATTCTAGTATACGATTTTCACGTAGTCGAGTTTTAAGTCATAAATGACTTTAATGAGTACAAGTGAAGCTAAAAATCTTAAACAGTATTACTTAAGTTAAGGAAATAAGGTGGAGTCCAAGATTTTACAACTTTCACGCGTCATGCGTACAGACTCCGCAAATTTAACATAGCAAAAAAACCTGCCATTTATCTAATACATGGACGGTAACGTAAATATACTGCATTTTTATTATGACATTTTAAAACGCTTCAGGTTTGGCAGGTCTGAAATGCTTGACGTAAGTGATGTACTGTATGAGTCGTCGCTTCAGAGCATTGTGCAGTTTAACGCTAAAGGTATAAACGTAGCTTTTATTTCTCAGATCGTAAAATTGATGCTAATAAAGGAAGTGTTTTTCCTATAACATTACGATAATTCCTTGTGTAGCAATCACAGCTACCATAAAAACACTTTCACAAAACTTTTGTATTGGTCACTTCTTATAGTCCAGAATATATGGTAAAATAATACAAACATTTCATTCAAATGATTCATTTTTAAAATGCGACATTCAGCAACTTTCTCCTTCGGTTTTTTCGTTTATTTATTTAATTTTCATTTTATTCATTTTTTAATCATTTAAATGTATTATTTATTCCACTGTTTTGAACCCCAACAGAAGATTAAGGGTTAAGTTTAAGAAAAAATATTTTTAATTTTAAAAAAGAAATAAATAAATTCTGAACACTAAAATGACAGCTCAAGATGCCTCCTCAACAATCATAGCTATAAAATAAATAAGTATATAAATAAATAAAAATACAGTATGTTGCACCGCAGTATTATTTTCCTCACATTCCTGATCCGTCATAATCCTTTTTTAATTTGAGTCTTATTGAGCGCCGAGTCTCTAATTCAACACTACTGATAAGCCTAGCCATAGCCTACCTCTAAAATAACTTTCAATAAAATAGCATATGCGTAGATCGTTTTTTAATAAACACTTCTCTCTTTTTTTTTACTTTGTGACATTATAGAATATGAGAATATGAGAAATGCATCAATAACAATGAACTAATGAGAGTGTAAATCAATTCAAAGCGAAACCCAGTGCAGTAGGTGCTACATTGAGGCGTATGAGACTGTACACTGATTCTACTGTAAGAAATTTAACAAAAAAAAAAAAAACTTTTATTGATGAATTTGTTTTTGATTGATTGTTTGGTTTTTACTGTAAATATTGTAAGTACTTGTAGTATGGAATAGAAATTAAAACACTTTTGCCTATTACATGTACTCAATCCTCATATGTTTCACTCGTTAAGGTTTTCTGAATCGGCTTTCCTAATTAAAAGCCAGGTTTTGGGAACAAAAGGTACAATCCAATTTATGGGTCACGGCTCAACATTCTTTTAGCACTAACGGATCTTTAAAAGGTCTCTTTTCTCTGAATCTGCTAAAAGGGCTGTACAGCCCGAGTGCTCAGGTTCACACCACATAATGTGTCTGTAGATTATATTGGAAAGCGCTTTCCCGTGCCATTACATTACTTTTCTAAAAAAAATGGATGAGGTGTAGTAAGGAAAAGACTGGTACTTTTTTTCACTACTAGTAGCATAAAATATTAATCGGTTAACTCAGCTAAGGTGAATATCTCAAAAAGTTTTTATTATTTTTTTTAATTTGCATTGTTTATAGCATATTGCTTTCCATAACACTAAGAGACATTTTGATTTCGGGAGCACTGTAAGCAATAATATGACCTATCTGTTTTTGGTCACTTATTAATTTAAACATTTAATTAAACACATTATTAATTATTGTCATAATATTCCAGTCAACTGTATGCCAGGATGCATTTATTCCACTTAGCGAATCACAACATAAAACAAACAAAGCAAACCGAGGCAGATGCCCACTCAGCAAAAAAAATAAACAGGATACTCACCAAAACCCATCTGCCCCTGACATTTCCAACTGACACCAACAAGAGAGGGTGGAAATGACAAAATAGCACTCAGTCAGTCCCACTGTGCGTCAGATTAGCATCCTGTGGTGAAACTCTGGTGATTGTGAGAGAAAAAAACGAGACAAGGCAGGAAACATGTCCATGCTTCCATGCTTAGCTGCTGGAGATGAAGCAGTGATAAAGAAACCCTTTATAAGTAACTCCTTGTTATCTGTTAAACCAACCCAGGACATTTTGATTATTATCATTACAGTTATGGAAATCGATCGCTTAAAGCACCCAAGTTCCAGAATTCTGTATAGTTGAAATATAAAGATTGCAAATGAGACATTGAAGCAGGTACCAAAAACAACACTTGAAGAAAAAGCAACATGAAATGCAGAGCTGCCAGTATTTAGTGTTTAGGAATAGGATTTAAAATTGATGTCCTGTTGCTATGGAGACACCTTTTAAACTATGCAAGACCAACCAATGATGACCATTAATCCCAACAACCACTCACTGATCTCCACTGTTCTCAACAACCAATCACTGATCACCATTAATCTCAACAACCACTCACTTATCACCACTGTTTTCAAACACCACTCACTGATAATCACTGCTCCCAAAAACAACTTGCTGATCACCACTGTTCCCAACAAAGACTCACTCATCACCACTGTTCCCAGAAACCACTCACCGAGCACCAATGTTCTCAACAACCACTCACTAATCACCACAGTTCCCAAATCCACTCACTCATAACCACTAACTCATCACCACTGTTCCCAAAAACCACTCACCGAGCACCAATGTTCTCAACAACGACTCACTCATCACCACTGTTCCCAACAACCACTCACTCATCACCACTGTTCCCAACAACCACTCACTCATCACCGCTGTTCCAAACAACCACTCATTCATCACCACTGATCCCAACAACCGCTCACTGTTCACCACTGTTCCCAGCAACCACTCACTGATTACCACTGTTACCAAAAACCAACTACTCATCACCACTGTTCCCAACAACCAATCACTCATCACCACTGTTCTTAACAACCACGCATTGATAATTACTGTTCCCAACAACCAGTCACTCAATACCATTATTCCATACAACCACTCACTCATCACCACTGCTCCAAACAACCACTCACTCATCAGCACTGTTCCGAACAACCACTCACTCATCACCACTGTTCTCAACAACCACTCACTCATTACCACTGTTCCCAACAACCACTCACTCATCACCACTGTTTTCAACAACAACTCACTCATCACCCTTGTTCCCAACAACCACTCACTCATCACAACTGTTCGCAACAATCACTCACTGATAATTACTGTTCCAAACAACCACTCACTCATCACCACTGTTCCCAACAACCACTCACCGATCACCACTGTTCCCAACAACCACTCAATCATCACCACTGTTCTCAGAAACCACTCACTGAGCACCAATGTTCTCAACAACCACTTACTCATCACCACTGTTCCCAACAACCACTAACTCATCTCCACTGTTCCCAACAACCACTCACTCATCACCACTGTTCCCAAATCCACTCACTCATCACCAATGTTCCCAAATCCACTCACTCATCATGATTGTTCCCAAC
Organism: Noturus placidus; assembly: GCA_022414735.1. Taxonomy (NCBI): domain Eukaryota; kingdom Metazoa; phylum Chordata; class Actinopteri; order Siluriformes; family Ictaluridae; genus Noturus; species Noturus placidus. The sequence goes on from JAFFST010039167.1 coordinate 16,764, forward strand.
AACTACTCACTCATCACCACTGTTCTCAACAACTACTCACTCATCACCACTGCTCCAAACAACCAGTCACTCATCACAACTGTTCCCAACAATCACTCAATGACAATTACTGTTCCCTACAACCACTCACCGATCACCACTGTTCCCAATAACCACTCAATCATCACCACTGTTCCCAGCAACCACTCACCGAGCACCAATGTTCCCAACAACCACTCACTCATCACCACTGTTCCAAACAACCACTTACTCATCACTACTGTTCCAAAAAAACACTAACTCATCTCCACTGTTCCAAACAACCACTCACTCATCACCACTGTACCAAGCAACCACTCACTCATCACCACTGTTCCCAACAACCACTCACTCATCACCACTGTTCCCAAATCCACTCACTCATCACGACTGTTCCCAACAACTACTCACTCATCACCACTGTTTCCAACAACTACTCCCTCATCACCACTGTTCCAAACAACCACTCACTCATCACCACTGTTCCAAACAACCACTCACTCATCACCACTGATCCCAAAAACCACTCACTCATCACCACTGTTCCCAAGAACCACTCACTCATCACCACTGTTCTTAACAACAACGCACCGATAATTACTCTACCCAACAACTACTCACTCATCACCATTATTCCATAGAACCACTCACTCATCACCACTGTTCCCAACAACCACCCACTCATCACCACTGTTCCCAACAACCACTCACTGATAATTACTGTTCCAAACAACCACTCACTCTTCACCACTGTTCCCAGAAACCACTCACTGAGCACCAATGTTCTCAACAACCACTCACTCATCACCACTGTTCCCAATAACCACTCACTCATCACCACTGTTCCCAAATTCACTCACTCATCACAACTGTTCCCAAATTCACTCACTCATCACAACTGTTCCCAACAACTACTCACTCATCACCACTGTTCTCAACAACTACTCACTCATCACCACTGATCCTAAAAACCACTCACTCATCACCACTGTTCTCCACAACCACCCACTAATCACCACTATTCCCAACAACCACTCACTCATCACCACTGTTCCAAACAACCACTCACTCATCACCACTGCTCCCAACAAACACTCACTGATAATTACTGTTCCAAACAACCACTCACTATTCACCACTGTTCCCAACAACTACTCACTCATCACCACTGTTCCAGACAATCACTCCCTGATAATTACTGTTCTCCACAACCACTCACTCATCACCACTGTACTCCACAACCACCCACTCATCACCACTGTTCCCAACAACCACTCACTCATCACGACTGTTCTTAACAACCACTCACTCATCACCACTGTTCCAAACAACCACTAACTCATCTCCACTGTTCCCAACAACCAATCACTCATCACCGCTGTTCCAAACAACCACTCACTCATCACCACTGTTCCCAACAACCACTCACTGATAATTACTGTTCCAAACAACCACTCACTCATCACCACTGTTCCCAACAACCACTCACTCATCACCACTGTACCAAACATCACTCACTCATCACCCCTGTTCTCAACAACTACTCACTCATCACCACTGTTCCCAACAACCACTCACTCATCACCACTGTTCTTAACAACAACGCACCGATAATTACTCTACCCATCAACCACTCACTCATCACCATTATTCCATAGAACCACTCACTCATCACCACTGTTCCCAACAACCACTCACTCATCACCAATGTTCCCAGAAACCACTCACTGAGCACCAATGTTCTCAACAACCACTCACTAATCACCACTGTTCCCAACAACCACTCCCTCATCACCACTGTTCCCAAATCCACTCACTCATCACCACTGTTCCCAACAACTACTCACTCATCACCACTGTTCCAGACAATCACTCCCTGATAATTACTGCTCAAACAACCACTAACTCATCTCCACTGTTCCCAACAACCACTCACTCATCTCCACTGTTCCCAACAACCACTCACTCATCATTACTGTTCCAAACAACCACTCACCGAGCACCAATGTTCCCAACAACCACTTACTCATCTCCACTGTTCCCAACAACCACTCACTCATCACAACTGTTCCCAACAATCACTCACTGATAATTACTGTTCCAAACAACCACTCACTCATCACCACTGTTCCCAACAACCACTCACTGATAAGTACTGTTCCCAACAACCACTCACTCATCACCACTCTTCGAAACAACCACTCACTCATCACCACTGTTGCCAACAACCACTCACTCATCACCACTGTTCCCAACAACCACTCACTGATAAGTACTGTTCCAAACAACCACTTACTCTTCACCACTGTTCCCAAATCCACTCACTCATCACCACTGTTCTCAACAACCAGTCACTCATCACCCCTCTTCCAAACAACCACTCACTCATCACCGCTGTTCCAAAAAACCACTCACTCATCACCACTGTTCTCAACAGCCACTCACTCATCACCACTGTTCCAAACAACCAATCACTCATCACCGCTGTTCCAAACAACCACTCACTCATCACCACTGTTCCCAACAACCACTCACTGATAAGTACTGTTCCAAACAACCACTTACTCTTCACCACTGTTCCCAACAACCACTCACTCATCACCACTGTTCTCAACAACCAGTCACTCATCACCACTGTTCCCAACAACCACTCACTGATAATTACTGTTCCAAACAACCACTCACTCATCACCGCTGTACCAAACAACCACTCACTCATCACCGCTGTACCAAACAACCACTCACTCATCACCACTGTTCTCAACAGCCACTCACTGATAAGTACTGTTCCATACAACCACTTACTCTTCACCACTGTTCTCAACAACCAGTCACTCATCACCCCTCTTCCAAACAACCACTCACTCATCACAGCTGTTCCAAACAACCACTCACTCATCACCACTGTTCCCAGCAACCACTCACCGAGCACCAATGTTCCCAACAACCACTCACTCATCACCACTGTTCCAAACAACCACTCACTCATCACCACTGTTCCCAACAATCACTCACTCATAATTAGAGTTCCAAATAACCAATCACTCTTCACCAATGTTCCCAACAACCACTCACTCATCACCACTGTTCCAAAAAAACACTAACTCATCACCACTGTTCCAAACAACCACTCACTCATCACCACTGTTCCCAACAACCACTCACTGATAATTACTGTTCCAAACAACCACTCACTCTTCACCACTGTTCCCAACAACCACTCACTCATCACCACTGTTCTCAACAACCAGTCACTCATCACCACTGTTCCAAAAAAAACTAACTCATCTCCACTGTTCCAAACAACCACTCACTCATCACCACTGTTCCCAGCAACCACTCACCGAGCAGCAAAGTTCCCAACAACCACTCACTCATCACCACTGTTCCAAACAACCACTAACTCATCTCCACTGTTCCAAACAACCACTCACTCATCACCACTGTTCCAAGCAACCACTCACCGAGCACCAATGTTCCCAACAACCACTCACTCATCACCACTGTTCCAAACAACCACTCACCGAGCACCAATGTTCCAAACAACCACTAACTCATCTCCACTGTTCCCAACAACCACTCACTCATCACCACTGTTCCAAACAACCACTCACTCATCACCACTGTTCCCAACAACCACTCACCGAGCACCAATGTTCCCAACAACCACTCACTCATCACCACTGTTCCAAACAACCACTCACTCATCACCACTGTTCTCAACAACCACTCACTCATCACCACTGTTCCCAAAAAACACTCACTGATAATTACTGTTCCAAACAACCACTCACTCATCACCACTGTTCAAAACTACCACGAACTCATCTCCACTGTTCCCAACAACCACTCACTCATCACCACTGTTCCAAACTACCACCCACTCATCACCACAGTTCCCAACAACCACTCACTGATAAGTACTGTTCCAAACAACCACTTACTCTTCACCACTGTTCCCAACAACCACTCACTCACCACCACTGTTCCCAAAAACCACTCACTGATAATTACTGTTCCAAACAACCACTCACTCATCACCACTGTTCCAAACAACCAGTCACTGATAAGTACTGTTCCCAACAACCACTCACTCATCACCACTGTTCCCAACAACCACTCACTCATCACCACTGTTCTCAACAACCAGTCACTCATCACCACTGTTCCAAACAACCACTCACTCATCACCACTGTTCCCAACAACCACTCACTGATAAGTACTGTTCCAAACAACCACTCACTCTTCACCACTGTTCCAAACAACCACTCACTCATCACCACTGTTCCAAACTACCACTCACTCATCACCACTGTTCCAAACAACCACTCACTGATAAGTACTGTTCCAAACAACCACTCACTCTTCACCACTGTTCCCAACAACCACTCACTCATCACCACTGTTCCATACAACCACTAACTCATCTCCACTGTTCCCAACAACCACTCACTGATAAGTACTG
>JAFFST010039280.1:612-22652 GCA_022414735.1 Noturus placidus
CTTATATATAAGGCTTGACTTTAACCTGTTAAGGGATGAAACCTTGAAAAACCAATACACTGCTCTGAAGAACCTATAATGAACCATAAAGAACTTCTTTAATCTCCAAAGAATTGTATAGCTCTTATACAATGAAAAGTGGTTCTTGAGAAGAAGAAGGTGCTTTGCAGAAGCTATGGTTCAGAACCACTAAAGAACCTTTATTTTTAAGAGTATAACGGAGCAACAAGCGGAATGCGTCTCGTTTAACTACTGAGCCATGACCAACCGAAACATTTTACCATATTCGAAAAATTCATTTCTAGACAACATTATAATGTTTATATTATCCTATATAAATAGGACTAACAGCATGCTAATTATTAGTGATGTCACTTCCTTTATTTACAAACAGGCCGCATATGGAGCGGGTGCCGGTCAGAATAACCTTCTTGGCGTCTTGATAGAGTATCGTGGTCTGTCATGGAGGTAAAGCTCTCTCTCTAACACACACACACACACACACACAAACACACACACACACACACACTGAGAACGGCAATAAAACCCACAGATTTATAACCCACTAAATATTTTTACTGAGTTTAAGATAAGATTAATAACATGTCCGTTAATATTTGTTTGTGTTGTGTGTTGTGACTTTCTCTGTAGCATCGGCGGAGATGGAGATCTCTCATCTGTGACCACCTTACCCAGTGCGTACAGCTGATGTCTAGTTTGTATCTTCTCGTTTGTCTCCGATTCGGTTGATTACAGCTTCCTATCGCCCAGTCTTAGTGTCTGGCCAGCTAAACCATCTGCTTTTCCCGAGATCCGGAAACGTCCGTGTCTATGGAGTCTATGGAGTGTCTTGTGCATATTAGCGATGGAACAGAATACAAATATTATAATATATACTGTAATCTCTAAACTGATACAAATAAAGATTTGTTTTTTTTAGACCGCTGGGAAGAAAGTTCCACGTGTCGTGTTGCGTGTGTCGGAGACGAGTGCAGTTGAAGCTTTTATTAAAGATACAGGCAGACAAATCCAAATCGATAGGCAAAAATATAGTGAAAAAACATGCACTGGGTACGAGGACGAGAGCGGGATCAAAACACCGGGAAACGAGGACAAAGAACAAAGGCTCGGTACGTGTCTGGGGGCAAAACATGGAAACGTGGTACTTCGCCCAGAATTAAGACACACGGCGGTTTAAATATACAAACTAATTAGAAAGGGAAACGAGAAGAGCTGATGACAAAAGGAACAACCCATAACACGACAGGGGCGGAGACAGGGCAGAAAACAAAACGAAAGTAAACACGCTTCGGGCAGAGGGGAAATCCATCACAGCGTCAGGTCGATATCAGGCAATAGAGGTGTGTACCGGGACCAGGGGTCCTGTAGGATACGGGGAAAAAATGCATGAGTGGCAGGTTTTTACTTTGATGAAGATTCTGGGACAAAGAAAGACCACACTCACAAATGTAAATATATAAAATATATTTAAGAATATGTATCTATGTATATGATTTTTACAATGCGTTCAGACTTTCACTGTTGTTTGTGTTGTTGTTCAGACATCTTGAGGAAGTATAACCCTTCACTCACCGGCTTCTCCACCAAGACGGGCAAAGCCACAACAGCGCAGGCGTTCCTAAACCAGGCTGTAGGCGGATCCAAGAGCAAGTCAGTACCCTCGGTACCAAACCAAACAAACAAATAAACTGCTTTTACTTCACCTTTTACCGTTTTGAACTTGATTGCACATTACACGTTACACATGTCCAACACATGTTTTATTTATGGGGGAAGTGGTGGCTTTGGGCAGTGATGGCTTGGGACAGTAGTGGCTTGGGGCAGTGGTGGCTTGGGGCAGTGGTGGCTTGGGGCAGTGGTGGCTTGGGACAGTGGTGGCTTGGGACAGTGGTGGCTTGGGGCAGTGGTGGCTTGAGGCAGTGGTGGCTTGGGGCAGTGGTGGCTTGGGACAGTGATGGCTTGGGGCAGTGGTGGATTGGGGCAGTGGTGGATTGTTGGTTAAGGCTCTGGGTTACTGATCGGAAGGTCGGGGGTTCAAGCACTGCCACGCTGCCACTGTTGGGGCCTTGAGAAAGGCCATTAACATTCTCTGCTTCAGGGGACTGTATCATGGCTGACCATAATTTCCTAGCAAGTTGAGATATGCAAAGAAACATCACTATACTGTAACATGTATGTGACCAATAAAGACTCATTATCATTGTTCTGCTTCTACCGAAGCAATTTGCCAACAATTTCAATGTTTTCTTTATTAAAGAACAACACATGGTACTCGTTCCCTCACCTGCCTCTATCTCTTTTTCTTTCCTCTTTACCACTGACTGTTACGAAGCTCTGACAATGGAGACTCCTTCCGTACATGTTAAATAAACGTCTCCTTACAGAAACCTTCACCTTATCAGCGATTACACGTGTCACTAATCAGTTTACATGGAGCATCCGCAGTACAATGAATGAGCTGTTACTATGGAAACGATAACGTATCCGAACAAGCGCATTGATACAAACCTGCGCTATTGCCAGAGCTGCTGTTGTAGAACATTAATCAACATCTTCTGACCAATAACAATCCAGAATTCATCAGAGTGGCGGTGGAATATATAATAACTAGCTTTTTTAACACAACTGTAGATGAATAAACAAACAAAGGAATGAAAGAAGAATTAAGTTGTCTCTATATGATGCATAATTCAAGATGGTTTCCTGTTTCAGAGACATGCTCTCGCAGGCAAAAGCCCTCATCAGCAGAATGACAAGTGACTCGGTGAGACTACGCTAATCCTACACACTGTATCTGTCAGCATTATTTATTCTTATTATTTCACTTGATCTACCTCTGTCCCTTTCTTTCTCTCTCTCTCTTTGTCTTTCTCTATCCAGCGCATTAATTTCCAAGAAGACTGGAAGGTCATCACACTGTTTATTGGAGGAAATGATCTGTGTGATCAATGCAAAGACCCGGTACACCTGACTTCTATTAGGATATTTCATGTTTATGTGATTAATAATGTTTTCATTTTATTTTATTGTTATTCATATCATGTTTTCTTCTTCTAGACCTTTTACTCTGCTGATAATTTTGCGAAAAACATCCGCGACGCTCTGGATATCTTACATCAAAAGGTGAAAAAGATATGGAGTGTTAAATATGACAATCATGTTTGAAACAAAAAAAAAACTAAAAGAGATGCAGGGATTAGAGGATGTTTCCTTTTCATAGTGGTGATTTACAGTTAAAGAGGCGTAGCCTTTGTATCTGACAGTCTTAGTGTAGGAGGCGTGGCCTTTGTATCTGACAGTCTCAGTGTAAGAGGCGTGGCGATTGTATCTGACAGTCTTAGTGGAAGCAGCATGGCCTTTGTATCTGACAGTCTCAGTGTAGGAGGCGTGGCCTTTGTATCTGACAGTCTCAGTGTAAGAGGCGTGGCCTTTGTATCTGACAGTCTCAGTGTAAGAGGCATGGCCTTTGTATCTGACAGTCTCAGTGTAAGAGGCGTGGCCTTTGTATCTGACAGTCTCAGTGAAAGCAGCATGGCCTTTGTATCTGACAGTCTCAGTGTAGGAGGCGTGGCGATTGTATCTGACAGTCTTAGTGTAAGAGGCGTGGCCTTTGTATCTGACAGTCTCAGTGTAAGAGGTCTGGCCTTTGTATCTGACAGTCTCAGTGTAGGAGGCGTGGCCTTTGTATCTGACAGTCTCAGTGTAGGAGGCGTGGCCTTTGTATCTGACAGTCTCAGTGTAAGAGGCCTGGCCTTTGTATCTGACAGTCTCAGTGTAGGAGGCGTGGCCTTTGTATCTGACAGTCTCAGTGTAGGAGGCATGGCCTTTGTATCTGACAGTCTCAATGTAAGAGGTCTGGCCTTTGTATCTGACAGTCTCAGTGTAGGAGGCGTGGCCTTTGTATCTGACAGTCTCAGTGTCGGAGGCGTGGCCTTTGTATCTGACAGTCTCAGTGTAGGAGGCGTGGCCTATGTATCTGACTGTCTCAGTGTAGGAGGCGTGGCCATTGTATCTGACTGTCTCAGTGTAGGAGGCGTGGCCATTGTATCTGTCAGGCTCAGTGTAGGAGGTGTGGTTTGTGTGTCAGTTACAGTAATGGAGGTGTGGTCTCTTGCATGAGTTGCAGCAGACGTTTAATCTCTATTTCCATCAGTCCAAGAGAAGGAGAAGTGAGGACTCTACCTGTTAATCCCAAAAACGGAGGCGTGGCTTTGGTTTTCATAGGTTTCATTGAAGAAGGCGTAACCTCTGTTTCAATAGGTTTCATTGAAGGAGGTGTGGCCTTTGTGTCTGTAGACAAGGTGTGGCCTCTCTATGTATCAACTGCAGTTGGTAAGGTGTGATTTTTATCTCAGTCCCCGTGAAGATACATTTATTTACCGTATTAAATCTGCTTTAAATCTTCCACACGTCCGTCATTATCATATCCCTCTGCACTGAGAGGCTCACACCCCGACTGTGCTGTGTTGAGGGAATAACAAGGAAAGCGAAGACCTTCAGTCAGTGTATGAACGAGTCATTAAAGCAAACTCTGAATGAACACAGTCGGTGTTGATGACACACGGTTTTACATTTCTTTTATCCGAAGTGACTTACAGCTCCAGAGTCACTGGGAGTTATGGTGTGTGATATTCTGTGTGTGTGTGTGTGTGTGTGTGTGTGTGTGTGTGTGTGTGTGTATCTTGTCGTGTAGGTTCCTCGTGTTCTAGTGAATCTGGTGGAGATTTTCCAGGTCGCACCACTGCGTCGGCTGCATCAGGACACCACACTCGGATGTCCCACCTGGGTGGTGAAGTGAGTGGATGAGCCTTCGGGTCATCATGTAGAACATTACACACCTTTTAGATCAAGTCTTATAGCAGTGTGTGTGTGTGTGTGTGTGTGTGTGTGTGTGTGTTACAGGAGTGTATGTCCCTGTGTGGTGAACCCTGCAGAAGGATCTTCAGAGCTGCAGGCTTTAAAAGCGATAAACACAGCATATCAGGTGTGTAGATAATAGCGTAGCACATTAGCTTTAGCTAATTAGGTTGGGGTGGGAATTCAGCGTTTACCTTCTCAGCAGGAAATCTCAGCCCACTCACATTTCTTTGTAGGTTTGCTAGTAATGACAACATGTAAATTTGAAAGATTTAATTTTGTTTTTATCTGTTTTGGCATATTTGATTATAGTTTTAGGTTAGTTATATAGTTATACTTGTTATAGTTATATAGTTATACTCTACTGAGACTTTTCAGATAACAATAACAATGGAACCCGAGTGCAGGACATCGGAGAAATAAATTTTAATGAATAGGAACTCAACAATTATACAGCAATCATAAATAATTTATCATAAATAATTTGACATAGGACATTTATTTTTTTATCCATTCCAAGAAACCATGATGATGGTGATGGTGATGATGGTGATGATGATGATGATGGTGATGATGATGATGGTGATGATGATGATGATGGTGATGGTGATGATGATGATAGTGATGATGGTGATGATGATGATGATGATGGTGATGATGGTGATGATGATGATGATGGTGATGATGGTGATGATGATGATGATGATGGTGATTATGATGATGATGATGATGGTGATGATGGTGATGATGATGATGGTGATGGTGATGATGATGATGATAGTGATGATGGTGATGATGAACTGATGATGATGATGATGATGATGATGATGATGATGAACTGATGATGATGATGATGATGATGATGAACTGATGATGATGAACTGATGATGATGAACAGCTGATGATGATGATGATGATGATGATGATGATGAACTGATGATGATGATGATGATGATGATGATGATGAACTGATGATGATGATGATTATGATGATGATGATTATGATGATGATGACGTGTCTTTGTGCATGTGTTCTCAGGTTGCAATGAGAAACCTGGTGGCGTCTGGACGCTATAACACTCGCTCGGACTTCACCGTGGTCTTACAGCCATTTTTGAGAGACGTGATCTTTCCGGTTCTGCCGGTAAAATCAAAACAGGCTGTTTGGATTCAAAACAGATTTGTACCCTGTACAATTGTTGGCGCCCTTTATAAACAAAGGAGCAGAATATTTAGATTGCTGAAAATGAAACTTCTACACAGAAGTTTTTTAATAGGATAAAGAATCCTAAACCCAAAGACATAAAATGATTATTACCCGTTGTATATGGGGAATTTGTACTCATTTTGTAAAGGGTGCCAACATTTTCTGGAGGGCTCAGTTCATTTTAAACCCATTTTTCGGATTTTTTTTTTAAAATAGGTTGTTGGTAATGTCAGATATTCAGCTGTTCGTGTTCTTTGTATCTCGCTCAGGATGGACGGCCCGATCGCTCCTACTTTGCTGCGGATTGTTTCCATTTCAGTCAGAAATCTCACGCTCTCATGGCCCGAGCTCTCTGGAACAACATGGTGAGTTCTGCACAAATCTTCTTATTAATATTTCAGTATTAACACTTCACTACTACTAATAAACTGTAATAAACCAAGATTACTGCAAAGATGCGTTAAGAATATCTCAGTCTCACACACACACACACACACACACACACACACACACACACACACTGATCATATTCATCATGGGTGATAAATTGCTTTGCAGTATGACACGTAGAGACAAAAAAGCACCGTTCCTGTGTATAATCTGCAGTGATGTAGCAGATAGTTTTATGTACAGGATAGCTGCAGTGTCACTTCATGGCAGCTGATAAACGTTACCAGAAAATTATAATAAAAACTGTTTAAAATAAATATAAATCATCATAAAATGATAAATCTTTTTTTTACTGATCAGAAGGTCAGGAGTTAGGACCGCCATGCTGCCACTGCTGGCCCACTGAGCGAGGCCCTCACCTCTTGACTGCTCAGTTGTATAAATGAGATAACTGTCAGTCACTCTGGATAAGGGCGTCGGCCAAATGCCATAAAAAGTAAAAAAAAAAAAAAAAAAAAAACTAGAAAATTAAGAAACTTTTCATCAGGTCGACATTTCTGCATTATAAATTCTTTACTCTAATATTCTGAGACACCGGACGTTTTATTTGTGTGAGCTGTAAGACGTCATCATCGAGATTAAAAACCAACAAAGGCGCGAAATATTTCACTTCATGTGTAACGAATCTACAAGACATGAAAAGTTCCACTTTATAATTAAATTACCGGGAGAAAATCACACTTCTATGATATTCAAAAAATGTTAAATGCACCTGTATGTGTGTGTGTGTGTGTGTATATATATATATATATATAGTATTTCATAAGTAAAATGACTTTTTTTGGACTATTATAATAATGAAATAATGAAACAGTGTTTTGCTGTAAAATAAAAAGTGTAAATGCTGTAAATGTGCAGCATCTCTACAGTGTAACACGGTGTGTGTGTGTGTGTGTGTGTGTGTGTGTGTGTGTGTTCACATAAACAAATACATACTGAGATTATAATTTCACATGTTGTTTATGAAGTGTTTATAATATGTTTATGTTTATGAAAAAGTATTTGCTCCCCTGCTGATTTTGTACGTTTGCCCACTAATAAAGAAATGATCAGTGTATAATTTTAATGGTAGGTTTATGTGAACAGTGAGAGACAGATTAACAACAAAAACATCCAGAAAAACACATGTAAAAATGTTATAAATTGATTTGCATGTTAATGAGGGAAATAAGTATTTGACCCCTCTGCAAAACATGACTTAGTACTTGGTAATGACTTAGTAATGACTTTTCATTTTCAATGCCATGCTGAGGGAAGGAGGTTCTCACCCAAGATTTGACGGTACAGGGCTCCGCCCATCGTCCCTTTGATGCGGTGAAGTTGTCCTGTCTCCTTAGCAGAAAAACACCCCCAAAGCATAATGTTTCCACCTCCATGTGTGACGGTGGGGATGGTGTTCTTGGGGTCATAGGCAGCATTCCTCCTCCTCCAAACACGGCGAGTTGAGTTGCTGCCAAAGACCTCCATTTTGGTCTCATCTGACCACAACACTTTCACCCAGTTGTTCCTCTGGTGGTCAGATGAGACCAAAATGGAGCAACAACTCAACTCGCCTTGTTTATGATATGGTTATGATATGTTTATGTATATGTTTATGATATGTTTATGTTTATGTTGTTTCAGCTGGAGCCTGTAAACAGTAAAACCACATCTGTGGACTTCAACAAAGGCGTGACTATGAAGTGTCATTCTACGGTAAGCTGTTTTTAAAGCCACATCTTCTTATTATTTCTTTTCAGTTGTTTTATTTCTGCAGACAGTGTCACTCCGTCCTGACGGCCCGTACTCAGGCGTTACCATGACGTCAACCGATCGAGCTTTGTCCTTGTGTGCCATTGTTATAATATTATAACAAATGCTGCATTTTCATGTCTATTTTTCTGTAATGTTTTCACTTTAGAGCGTACCTTATTTCCCGACCACCGTGAACAGAGCGCTGGAATACGTAGCCACGCCCAAGGCTGCGGTGAGTAAAGACCGTAACCCCCACACCATCCAGATGTTGAATCGATGAATCAGTATTATGACAATATCACAGCACTGTATACGTAATAATTCTGGATTCTGATTGAACAGCAGCTCTGTTAGTTCAGGTTTACTGTATATTAATGCGCTCGGTCTAATACGTTATCGTTTCTATAGTAACAGCTCGTTCACAGATGATGGTCCGCGTAAACCGGTTTTAAAACGCGTGTGTAATCATCGCCGTGGTGATGTTCTCTGTAAGGAAGTCAAGAGTTTATTTAGCATTTATGGAAGGAGTCTCCAGTGTCCAGAGGTAAACCTGTAGCATCAGGACATCTTCAGGACGGAGGAGTTTACGCTTTGTGGTTTCTCTAGTGACGCTACTGAGGGCACAGCTGTAACTATAAATGGATGAAAATATCTCACTATGATGTGTCATTTCTTCATAAATATTCTTTCATTTGTACTCGTTAGCGAATTCCTGTGGTGGAAGAGAAATAAAATAATCAACGTCCAGGTGATAAAAGTAATTCCACATCGTCGCCCCGCCCCGTCTCTGATTAGTTCCCTATAACAGCACAACACGGAGTGTTTTATACCTTACGTACTCCTTATTTGTGTGTGTGTGTGTGTGTGTGTGTGCAGAATTGGAGCAATGACTTCTCATGCATGCACACCGCTCCCTCCGACACTGTGCCTTCCTCAGGTGAGACCGTGTGTGTGTGTGTGTGTGTGTGTGTGTGTGTGATGCTCAACTGGTGGTCATTGGCGTCCCTTACATGCTAACTACAATAGCTTTGTTGCTCCAACGAGCAGTCCAGTGACACATCTGTCTCTCCTTCTCAGTTCACAGGTTACGCCCAGGAGACATCAGTGTAGTCGCTGCTGTCGGAGACTCGATAACCGTAAGTGTGTGTGTGTGTGTGTGTGTGTGTGTGTGTGTGTGTTTATGCAAGTTTATAAACAGAGTTGTATGTATTACATTGTTAACATGACACACTGTATTTCTCTCAGGCTGGTTTTGGCGCCAAAGCGAAAAACATCCTGCAGCTGCTGAACGAGGAAAGGGGCGTGTCCTGGAGGTGAGTTATACAACGACGAATCATCGCTAATCTCTGCTTCAGTTTCTAACCTTGTGTGTGATTTGATTGACAGCATCGGAGGCGATGAGACTCTGGAAACAGTCACCACGCTACCGAGTGAGTATACGGTAATACCTTCTCGGGATTTAGCATTCAGCTAGTTTGAATGTTCGTTGTGTTCATTTTCTTCCAGCGAACATTTGAGAGATTCGGATTAAAGCTGATGTTAAGCTAGCCTTAATCGCGTTTCCTCCGCACGTTTCTCGGCTCCTTGGCGAAAACAGATTTGAAAAATCGCGTCGGACTTTCGCGAACGTTCCTTCTATTTCTTTGTTCCCTTTCATACTTAATAAATAATCAGTGCTGTTCAATAGTAAATACGTGTTTATACTGAAGCCGCTAGATGATGTCATCAACTAATTTGCATATTTATCGACTCATGATGATCGCTTGTGTATCAGACGACGATTTAGGCTACGTGAAGAAGGACTCTTGTTTTTTGAAATCTCGAAAGGAAATAATAGATTATACTAGAACGACGTCATCATTGGTACGATTTCAGAGCGGATTAGATTAGATTAGATTAAATTAGATTAGATTAGATTAGATTAGATTCAATGTTATTGTCATTGAGCAGAGTACAAGTACGACATCTGAGCAGTGGTCGTTATGGGTGGAACAACTCGCGTTTAGAACCGTAAATGTCGCAAAGAATAGAGTTTGAAATGAAGCGTGAGGGCGGGAATCCTGTAGTACGATTCCGGTGATAATTAATAGAGTAAAATCCTTGCTCTCATGCAGACATCCTGAAAAAGTTCAACCCGAATGTGTTCGGATTCTCGCGAGGACGCAGCAAGAGACCCAACGGCTTCAATATGGCCGTGAGCGGAGCTAAAGCAATGTGAGACATGCACGATTACACACACACACACACACACGATACACAGACGCAAACATGGTACACACACTCACTCACATGGTACACAGACGCTCGCATGGTACACACACTCACTCACATGGTACACACACTCACTCACATGGTACACACACTCACTCACATGGTACACAGACGCTCACATGGTACACAGACTCACTCACATGGTACACACACTCACTCACATGGTACACAGACACACTTACATGGTACACAGACGCACTCACATGGTACACACACCCACTCACATGGTACACAGACGCTCACATGGTATACAGATGTACTCAAATGGTACACAGACGCACTCACATGGTACACACACTCACTCAATGGTACACAGACGCTCACATGGTACACAGACGCTCACATGGTACACACACTCACTTACATGGTACACAGACGCTCACATGGTACACACACTCACTCACATGGTACACAGACGCAAACATGGTACACAAACTCACTCACATGGTACACACACTCACTCACATGGTACACAGACGTAAACATGGTACACAAACTCACTCACATGGTACACAGACGCACTCACATGGTACATAGACGCAAACATGGTACACACACTCACTCACATGGTACACAGACGCAAACATGGTACACACACTCACTCACATGGTACACAGACGCTCGCATGGTACACACACTCACTCACATGGTACACAGACGCAAACATGATACACAGACGCAAACATGGTACACAGACGCTCACATGGTACACAGACGCACTCACATGGTACACACACTCACTCACATGGTACACACACTCACTCAATGGTACACAGACGCTCACATGGTACACAGACGCACTCACATGGTACACAGAAACACTCGCATGGTACACACACTTACTCACATGGTACACAGACGCTCACATGGTACACAGACGCACTCACATGGTACACACACTCACTCACATGGTACACAGATGCACTCACATGGTACACAGACGCTCACATGGTACACAGACACACTCGCATTGTACACACACTCACATGGTACACAGACGCACTCACGTGGTACACAGACTCACTCACATGGTACACAGACGCACTCACATGGTACACAGACGCACTCACATGGTACACACACTCACTCACATGGTACACAGACGCTCACATGGTACACACACTCACTCACATGGTACACACACTCACTCACATGGTACACAGATGCACTCACATGGTACACAGACGCTCACATGGTACACACACTCACTCACATGGTACACAGATGCACTCACATGGTACACAGACACCATGTTACACACACTCGGTACACACACTCGCATGGTACACAGACGCACTCACATGGTACACAGACACACTCGCATGGTACACACACTTACTCACATGGTACACATACGCTCACATGGTACACAGACGCACTCACATGGTACACACACTCACTCACATGGTACACAGACACACTCACATGGTACACAGACGCACTCACATGGAACACAAACTCACTCACATGGTACACAGACGCACTCACATGGTACACAGACAACATGTTACACACACTCGGTACACACACTCACATGGTACACAGACGCACTCACATGGTACACAGACAACATGTTACACACACTCGGTACACACACTCGCATGGTACACAGACGCACTCACATGGTACACAGAAACACTCGCATGGTGCACACACTTACTCACATGGTACACAGACGCTCACATGATACACAGACGCACTCACATGGTACACAGATGCACTCACATGGTACACAGATGCACTCACATGGTACACAGACGCTCACATGGTACACAGACACACTCGCATTGTACACACACTCACTCACATGGTACACAGACGCTCACATGGTACACACACTCACTCACATGGTACACAGACACTCACATGGTACACACACTCACTCACATGGTACACAGACGCTCACATGGTACACAGACACCATGTTACACACACTCGGTACACACACTCGCATGGTACACAGACGCACTCACATGGTACACAGACACACTCGCATGGTACACAGACGCTCACATGGTACACAGACGCACTCACATGGTACACACACTCACTCACATGGTACACAGACGCACTCACATGGTACACAGATGCACTCACATGGTACACAGACGCTCACATGGTACACACACTCACTCACATGGTACACAGATGCACTCACATGGTACACAGACGCTCACATGCTTCACGTTTTAATTTGTGTTTACAGGGATATCCCGGGCCAGGTCAGGGACTTGGTGAAGGCGTTAAAGAACAGCACAGTGAGCTTCTGATTTGTCCTCTCATTTCACTTCTATGTATTTTGACTAACATTAAAACCATTCTGATTTTATCTTCACGTGTTCTCCTCGTCTCAGAGCGTGGACTTTGAGCAGGACTGGAAGCTGGTGACTGTGTTTGTAGGCGGAAACGATCTGTGCCAGTACTGCAAAAACACGGTGAGCGGAAGACGATCCGTTTGTTCGTTCATCACGACATCACGCGCTGCACAATAACACTCACAGCGCACGTGCCTAGTTTTGTTTTAAAGCTCTCATACAATAGATTTACATGCATCCGAGGTCAAAAAACACTTTAACGTGTCTGTGGGGACGGGCTGCTACAGTATGGGAACATACTTCGTAATCTAGAGCGTCCACCATACCTGTGAACGGGCTGTTACTATGGAAACGGTAACGTTGACATAAACCTGCGCGGTTCTAGAGAATTAATCAACACCTTCTGACCAGTGCTGTGGTTTAAAAAGATATAGCTAAAGCATATTTTTCTTTTTCTAAATATAGTGTGTGTGTGTGTGTGTGTGTGCGTGTGTGTGTGTGTGTGTGTGTCTGTGTGTGTGTGTCCATCCAGACCTCTCTTTCTCCTAAAGAGTACATCAGATACATCAGGGAAGCTCTGGACGTCCTGTATCACGAGGTGAGGACGTGAAAAGGCTGTATTCTCATAATATGAACTAAAGAAACAGGTTTGTGAGAACAGTGTGTGTGTGTGTGTGTGTGTGTGTGTGTGTGTGTGTGTAGGTACCCAGAGTGCTGGTAAATTTAGTAGAGATCCTTCAGATTGAGGACCTGCGTAAGATAAAGTCCAACACCACAGGATGCACCATCTTACAGCCGTAAATGACTCGCGTCACTCATTTATTCACTTCATTCAACTCCTTCACTTCACTGATATATATTGAGAATTGTTTAGATTATTTTTTCCACATTGACTCGAGCGAACCATGCGTGTGTGTGTGTGCGTGTGTGTGTGTGATTCAGGACCCTGTGTCCGTGCTTCCTGCGTCCTGAAGAGAACTCCGTCGAGCTTGTCGAGATGAAGAGGATCAATCGGCAAATACAGGTTTGAAGAATGAAATGAAACATACGTGCATGTAATTACAAAAAAACAACAGCGATGAAGACACAACGTTCATATTATTTCGACATACTAAAGCATGACGGGTATAATTTAGCGTTAAATCGCCAGGACCGAGCTTCGGCGAATCTAATACGTGTCCTTTGGTGGTATTTAGACGCACACCTGATGTGATTAACATGATGGTAAGCTCTGGATATGACCCTAAACGTGAATTTGATGATCATTACCAGTGCTTGGTTGGTGTCTTTTCAGCACAAAAACACCGTGTTGTCTTGTCGTTGCGGTTAGACGGAGACAGAGTGGCTGGTGTTTGGAGGACAATATGAGAGCAGAGACGACTTTGCTGTAGTTCTGCAGCCTTTCTTCCAAAGTACAGTGGTTCCGATGGGAGAGGTGAGTCTGAAAACTGGCCGGCACGCGGACGTGCGCGTACTGAACAACTATCGCTAGCCTACCGGTCAAAGCAAATCTCCTGCGCATACGCTGGAAAAATAAGCAAAACGAGATGTTCTTGGGGAAGGCGTACAGGGAATTTCGCTAGAACTACCCTCAGGCCATGGTCTCAGCCTAGACCAGCTTACTTACCAAATCTGATGGAAAGCAATAACAAGATTAATAATAACAGGATCCGATTCTTTTTAACCCTGTCCGTGATTCTCAAATTCCTCCAGAACGGACCAGGAAGTATTCTTCAATCTTCATGAAAAACACAGACAGAGTAGACATTTAAAATTCAGCAGCAGTTCATTATGCGCTACTTCATTGTCTAACCCGTAATCTAGGTGCCGTAATCCAAGAATCTTACTGGAGTTAACAAGTGCTATCCCTCGATGCTGTCCTCTAGCTAGCTGTGATCCTGACTCAACACCATTTACCTTACTTGTAGTAATACCAGCTGTGGTTGCTGGGACTACGGTTAAGGCGATGTCCTTGGGACTGCAATCCTCACATGTAGTTTTACACTCAGGTCTCCTTTAGTGAACAGTGGACTAGTTCAACAAAACAGACTTCATATAAACACCATAATGACCTTTCTTTTACTTTCACACTATCCGTTGTGACCCAGATGAGGACGGGTTCCCTTCTGAGTCCGGTTCCTCTCAAGGTTTCTTCCTCTTAACATCTCAGGGAGCATCTCTGTGGATGCGCATACCAAGCAATGGTGTGTTTCAATTTGGTTTCCAGACGCATCTTAAAGAATTAGCGCTGGATAAAGTGGTAAATGACCTGCTGCTTGGATCTGTTCTGTTTCGACTCCAGTCTTCGGCCGTCATATTTTAACAAACAGACTTGAACACAGCGTTGGGTACGAAAGACAAGTTCTTGCTTGGTTTTGGAGGATGAGTGGCCAAGTCTTCCATCCTTACGTCACCCCTACAGTCTGAAATAGTGCTCCATCGAACATTAGAAGTGCAAGCTTTATTTATTTATTTAGTTAGTTGGTTAGTTAGTTATTTTAATCCAGATCAAAATGTACTTTATTAAAATCTTGCCTTATTCCCATGACGTAGCGCATGGTAAATGGTGGGAGGAAAGTTTTGTGCTACATGCTTTGAATTCCCCTAAAGAGGGTATAATATCTATTCTATTACTACACTTTATAACACTGTACTACATTAACAAAAGGTTATAAGAGTGTAGTAATCTTAGTCAATAAGAGTGTAGTAATCTTAGTCAATATCCACACACACACACACACACACACACACACACACACACACTAAAATTAACTCACACCCGTGTGTGTTATCTGCAGGACCGGCAGCCAGACCTGAGCTTCTTCTCGGTGGACTGTTTCCACTTCACTGAGCGTGGTCATGCTGAGATGGCCATTGCACTGTGGAACAATATGGTGAGCACACACACACACACACACACACACACACACACACACACACTTACACAAACACTCACACAATTCTGCTGACAGTGTTGCCATGCTGAGATGGCCTTTCCTCTGTGGAACAATCTGCTGAGTGCAGACACACTCACACTCACACAAGCAAACACCGACGCAAACAAACACACACACTTCTGAGAACAAGACCATGCTGAGATGGCTTTCACGCCATGGAACAAATGTCGAGCATGTAAACACACTTCAGGCCAGACATGAAGTAAGAAAGAATCCGCCACTAGAACATGTTTCTGAAGCGACTTCTGTAATGTCAGCACTGGAATACAGTATTTTACCCATCAGCCCCGGCACATCACCTGAGCTCACCTGAGACATGTTCGATAAGTGCTAAGGAGTGTTAGTATTTACGTTCTGACATTTGTGGCGGTCTTTGTCCAGCAGTTGTTGTGCTGGTGTATTAATTTGTATTATTATTATTATTTCTTTTATGGTAAAGTAAGTGTACTTTAAGTAACGAATGTAAATTCCTAAAATAAATACAACAGTCAATATTTACACTTAACACAACTTATTGTGGGGGGGGGGGTGGAGCGGGAATCACGTCTCTCCATGATTTTCATCTAGCCCTGAGACAGGACTCTCATGAGGTCTATGTACGTGCGTTCGTAAGGCTCCGAAGACACAATCACCTCATTAACCACGCCCTTTTATTTAGCACGAAGATAACACATTTATCGTAAGGGAAGATATTGGGGGAGAATCAACTGAACAGGACTCAGTCTCCATTCACTAACATGGGAATGGAGTGGGCGGGGTTAGAAATTGTACTGTAGCCAGCCACTAAAGGGCCTCAGAGACAGTTTGGCTTCGCTTTTGACTCCCTGTCTCGATGTCTAGTCATTGGTCCATATAAATTGTTATTGGTCCCTGTTATTATTTTTGCTGATTGCATCTTTAATATTGTCTTTTCCCTTCTGTGCCAGTTGGAGCCAGTGGGCAGCAAACAGACGTACAACAACTTCACGTTCGACCGCAGCAAGATACACTGTCCCTCACAGGTAACATACATACACACACATACACACACACACACACACACATTCACACACACACACACACACTCACACACACACACACTCACACACACACACATACACACACACAAATACAGAGATAGACATACAGTTGCAGAAAGACAGATAGATAGATAGAGAAAATAGCAACCCAGTAAAGTATATGCATTTACACTCTCTCTCTCCCTCTCTCTCTCCCTCTCTCTCTCCCTCTCTCTCTCTCTCTCTCTCTCTCTCTCTCTCTCCCTCTCTCTCTCTCTCTCTCTCTGTCTCTCTCTCTCTCTCTCTCTGTCTCCCTCTCTCTCTCTCTCTCTCTCTCTCTCAGGATTATCCCTTCATCTTTACCCGAGTAAACAGTTTTAACTCTGAGCCTGTTGACCCAACGGTGTCTATTCCATCTTCCATCATCCCCCACGGCTCAGTGGCATTGTGGGTAGTTGCTCTGTTGACGATGGCTGGAGCTGTGGTGGGCGGAGTCTTGGCCTGGTTCGTTCTGTCCTGCAGAGAGCGGAGGAAGAAGAAGAGCAGCGGAAATCTCAGCTCTGTTCAGATACAGGGTTCCGAAAGCAAATTTTAAATTTTAAACCTGGCGCCCAATTCTATTCAAGTAGAAATACAATTCTATAAATGCAAAATACCCAAGTGGTTTATTATGTATAAAATGGAGGGAGAAAAACATATTTAATTATAAAATGATTTGTTAATTAAAGTGAGCTAGACTAGTCTTCTCTGTCTGTGTGTTTATTGTGATGATTGTCATGATCATTTCGATAGATGACTTTCTCAAACCAGTCCTCAAAACCCACAGCTGGTTTGGAGTGTTGTTTTTTTTTATTCTCGTTCCCATCACCTGACACACCTGTATCAGGTATTCCATGACCTTAAGGTGTGTTAAAGACTGGAAGAGTGGAAAAATATGCGCAGAGACCTGGCCAAAACAGGAATGTGAGATGTGCTGTAATTTCATGTTTGGACCAGCAGGTGTCAGTAAATTCAAACAACTTCGACATTACTGAAGGAGTTGTCCGTGTAAGTAACATTAACGTACACTTAGACAGAAAATTAAAGGAAATTAATATTAATTATAATATAAATTATGATGAATTTAAGGGACAGTCAATGATCTAGCAGCAACGTGTCTTTAATTATGTAATGGATTACATTTTTTTAATGGGTAAAGACTAAAATGAACCTCTCTTTTTTTTTATTTGCATAGCCTAAAGCATACAGTATGAATGAGAAAAGAGAATAATAATAATAAAATAAAACACTGCATAGACTGTCGTTGTCCAGAAATGATCTCATCATCATTTAAAAAAAAAAAAACCTCTCCATCGAAACTCTCTTCGTTTTTTATACAGCCAATGACCATATGCTGAATATCAATAGAACTGGCTCAGTGTAGCATCAAATCATTTCAGTTAAGTGTCCAATGAAGTTCATCAATTTACAGTTTTTTTATTTGCGCCGATTCGTTTGAAGGCATGAACTCCATCCACTTTTTAAAAAGCCAGTTTTGCTAATTTGCTAACACCAAGTGGCTATATTTAGCTATGTTTTCCTGCTTTCTTTTCTTTGCTAACACTAGCATCAATGCCCGAAGCTAACACAACTGGCAAGGCAGCAAGTCACATTCTAGCAAATGAAATACTGTATTTTGCAAACTTAAAAAAAACCGAATGTTGTTTTTTTTTGGGGCAAAGTGACATAGGTTGCTACAGAACAAACATAAACTTTGTTGCCTTTCACATAAAAATACGACTAACTTAATCTCATCATCCATCCATCCATCCATCTTCAACCACTTACTCCTTTTCAGGGTCAGGGGGAAACCTGGAGCCTATCCCAGGGAGCATCGGGCACACATTTAACACATTTAAGCTACGTTCAGACATACAGCGCATCCCTCGCAGCGTCAAAGCGACTGGAGAACGTTTCTTTTCAGTGAGAGCTGACGACATCCGGCAGCGTGAACGACGTGGACATCGGCGTGTCCAGCGACATGGAAAAGCTGAGAAAAGTTTAACTTTATGCATATTTGGAGCCACTTGGTGCAGCCAATGGGAGAGAAGATGATGATCTGCGATCCGCCATGCTACCTGAATTGGTCTTAATTGTTTCGTGCAAAGAGCTTCAGCAAAGACCACCCACTGCTTCTCCTTTATCTTGTATGATTTGATTCAAATATACACTGGTGAATTTTTATATAAACGCTCTCCATCCAGAATGTTTCATTTTAGCGGCAAGAGATTTCGCTTGTTGTCAAAAGTGGAACGCCTACCTGCGACTTCGTAGTACAGCGACTGGCGGCGATAAACTCTTTGTACTACGTTGATGCTACATTCACTCGTACGGCAATTTTATCGCTGCCTCCGTGTTTTCTGGGTGAAGTGTCCGGCTCGGTGCTGCTCGTTCCCAGGCGAAGCAGCGACAAGCTGGACACTTCACCCAAGATAGGCGCTACACTGGGATTTTGTTCAGTTGCAACAAAAAATGAGTGTTTCAATATTGTTAATTTACTTAATTTATATAATTTATATATATTTTTTTTTTTTTGCTTTAAACCCGCTAAGATCCTAAGCTAAGCTAATTGTCTTCTGCCCCAATGGCGCTTCTTCTGCTAACGAGCACGAAGGTGGCCACGCATGACGTTCGCTCTACCGTCTTTACTCCCATTGGTAGTCGCTGCACCAAATCGCTCCAAATTTTTATAAAGTTAAACTTTCCAAGTCGTTGGACACGCCCACATCCAGTCGCATTGTTCCTGCGAGTCGCTGTACATGTAAACGCGCCTTGAACGTAGCTTTACTTTTGACATGGGTAATTGTTCTGTTAGGGCGGCTGTGGCTCAGTCGGTAGAGCGGGTTGTCCACTAATCCACTAATCGTAGGGTTGGCGGTTCGAATCCCGGCCCGGGTGATCCCATGCCGAAGTGTCCTTGGGCAAGACACTGAACCCTAAGTTGCCCCCGATGGCAAGCTAGCACCTTGCATGCAGCTCTGCTACCATTGGTGTGTGAATGTGCTCTCATTAGTAAGTCGCTTGTAAATGTAAAATGATATTTCTGTAAAAGCTGCTTTGAGACAATGTACCATTGTAAAAAGCGCTATACAAATTGATAAATTATAAATTAAATTATAAATTATTATTTAAAAGTAGCGGCTTTTTTTTATACTTTTGTTTTGTTTTGTTTTTTTTTTACTTTTACTTAAAGTATAAGTGTTTCTCAGAAATTTGTTCACCACTGATTATATCACATATAATACATTACATTACATTGCATTGCATTGCATTGCATTGCATTGCATGATTGCGTTAACGGCGCCCTCTAGCGGTCACTGAATAAACCAAAAGAATAAAACAGATAAATGTTGCACTATGAGCGCCCTCTAACGTTCGGTGTCGTATTGCAGCGCTGAAGTTCATTAGAGAAGATGGCGGAGGGAGAACTGAACGTAGACAGCCTCATCTCTCGACTCTTGGAAGGTAAATAATCGTGCTTCTGGTTGAGCGTTATTGTATTTTATTCTCATTTTATTCCTCTTAATTCGTTTCCTGCTTCTCTATCTGTCCGAATTCTGTCGAACTGGAGAACCGTGCGTCATTTTTATTTATTTATTTATTTATTTATTTGTTGCCGTTGAACGCGTCGTGTTAGCGGCTAGTCAGCTAGGGCGCTAGCTTGCGTAGTCGGCTAATGTTTACAAACAGCCGTGTTCGTTAGCTTAGCAACCGCGTTCTGGAAACGACTCTGAAAGTCGGATCGTATCGCAGGTCAGCTAAACTGGCTAACATTTGAAAACCAAAAAATGGTGGAACCGAGTCGTGAACCGATTCAGGCTTGTGACTCGGCTCCGGCGTCCCTGTATTGAGGAGTTCTAAATATTTTCTGTGCTTTTTAAAGTTGATGCGGAAATACTCATATTGCGTAAAGATAATATAAATATAGCTTGACGTGTATTGTTTTTGCTGGCTGGTCTTATGAAAGGTCGTATCCGTAATCCTTTATGTAGGATTCGTCTAATTGATATTTGAATCTGTATGATTTGAAGCTGCTTAGAAACGCACTGCAACATAAAACCGCGGCGCAGGTGAACACTGCACGTGCATAGTGAACTGGCTGTTGTGTGAATGCAGCCAGGTTTAATGGGTTACTAACAGCAGTGTGTGTGTGTGTGTGTGTGTGTGTGTGTGTGTGTGTGTGAGAGAGAGATGTTTTAGACTGTCCACACAATAGTTTCCCTGATCTGTAACACGGGGAGTGTTTTATTCCTCTTGCAGTGCAGCTTTCTCTCTGACACTGGAGACTCCTTCCGTAAATGTTCAACACGAAAGGAACGCCTCTGTACCCGGGGGAAATCTCCGCTGCTTTGCTTTGTGTCTAACATGCTGATGATTATTGGGTATAACAGTGGTGATGTAATAGTGATGATGATGATGATGAGTGTGTGTGTGTGTGTGTGTGTGTGTGTGTCCCTCAGTGCGAGGATGTCGTCCAGGGAAGATCGTCCAGATGACGGAGGCTGAGGTTCGAGGTCTGTGCATTAAATCCAGAGAGATCTTCCTCAGTCAGCCCATCCTGCTGGAGCTCGAGGCACCGCTCAAAATCTGTGGTACAGCTGCCATCTTGTCCCCCTCTCCATTCCCCCCCCTCCCCCTTCTCTACCCCTATTCCCTCTGTCTGTCTGTGCCTCTGTCTGTCTGTGCCTCTGTCTGTCTGTGCCTCTGTCTGTCTGCGCCTCTGTCTGTCTGCGCCTCTGTCTGTCTGCGCCTCTGTCTGTCTGTGCCTCTGTCTGTCTGTGCCTCTGTCTGTCTGTGCCTCTCTTGCTTCTTGCTGGTCTTTGACTCTGGATTTCTTTCTTTTGTATACACTCTAACTACACACACAGAGTTTGGACCCACACTCCTCCTGGTCAGCATACAGAAATAGTTTATCCTCCCACTAGTATGCGTGGCTTCAGTGAGCTGCCTGCAACACACACACACAGTGAGAGAGCTGCCGACAACACACACACACAGAGAGAGAGAGAGATGCAAACCCACTGTCAGGTCCTGCACGTGCTGAGATTCACTTACACAACAAACACTGTTACACACACACACACTGGTACATAACTCTGTAACACTCAGTTGTACAACAAATACTGTCATTGTTCTCTCGTTCTGTCTCTCTCTCTTTCGTTCTCTCTGTGTGTGTGTGTATATATATATA
>JAFFST010039333.1:7029-18993 GCA_022414735.1 Noturus placidus
GCCTTTTGTTTGTAGTTTGTAGTGTGGACAGATGTTCAGTACAGCTGTTCCTCTAAACATCTCTGCAGTTTAGTGTGGGAGTTAGTGTGTCTGTGTTAGTGTGTTAGTGTTATTGTGTTAGTGTGCCTTTGTTATTGTGTCTGTTAGCGTGTCTGTTAGTGTGTTAGTGTGTCTGTGTTAGTGTGTTATTGTGTCTGTGTTAGTGTGTCTGTGTCGGTGTGTCTGTGTCAGTGTGTCTGTGTCAGTGTGTCTGTGTCAGTGTGTCTGTGTTAGCATGTTAGTGTGTATGTGTTAATGTGTCTGTGTTATTGTGTCAGTGTGTCTGTGTCAGTGTGTCTGTGTTAGTGTGTCAGTGTTAGCATGTTAGTGTGTATGTGTTAATGTGTCTGTGTTATTGTGTTAGTGTTATTGTGTCAGTGTGTCTGTGTCAGTGTGTCTGTGTCAGTGTGTCTGTGTTATTGTGTTAGTGTTATTGTGTCAGTGTGTCTGTGTTAGCATGTTATTCTGTATGTGTTAGTGTGTCTGTGTTATTGTGTTAGTGTTATTGTGTCAGTGTGTCTGTGTCAGTGTTAGCATGTTATTCTGTATGTGTTAGTGTGTCTGTGTTATTGTGTCAGTGTGTCTGTGTCAGTGTGTCTGTGTTAGTGTCTCTGTGTTAGCATGTTAGTGTGTATGTGTTAATGTGTCTGTGTTATTGTGTTAGTGTTATTGTGTCAGTGTGTCTGTGTCAGTGTCTCTGTGTCAGTGTCTCTGTGTCAGTGTCTCTGTGTTAGTGTGTCTGTGTTAGCATGTTAGTGTGTATGTGTTAATGTGTCTGTGTTATTGTGTTAGTGTTATTGTGTCAGTGTGTCTGTGTGTCTGTGTTAGCATGTTATTCTGTATGTGTTAGTGTGTCTGTGTTATTGTGTTAGTGTTATTGTGTCAGTGTGTCTGTGTCAGTGTGTCTGTGTTAGTGTGTCTGTGTCAGTGTGTCTGTGTTAGCATTTTATTGTGTATGTGTTAGTGTGTCTGTGTTAGTGTGTCTGTGTCAGTGTGTCTGTGTCAGTGTGTCTGTGTTAGCATGTTATTGTGTCTGTGTCAGTGTGTCTGTGTCAGTGTGTTAGCATGTTATTGTGTCTGTGTTAGTGTGTCTGTGTTATTGTGTTAGTGTGTCAGTGTGTCTGTGTCAGTGTTAGTGTGTCTGTGTCAGTGTGTCTGTGTTAGCATGTTATTGTGTATGTGTTAGTGTGTATGTGTTAGTGTGTCTGTGTTATTGTGTCAGTGTGAGTGTGTCTGTGTTAGTGTGTCTGTGTTAGTGTGTCTGTGTCAGTGTGTCTGTGTTAGCATGTTATTCTGTATGTGTTAGTGTGTCTGTGTTATTGTGTTAGTGTTATTGTGTCAGTGTGTCTGTGTCAGTGTGTCTGTGTTAGCATGTTATTGTGTCTGTGTTAGTGTGTCTGTGTTATTGTGTCAGTGTGTCTGTGTCAGTGTGTCTGTGTTCGCATGTTATTGTGTATGTGTTAGTGTGTCTGTGTCTACAGTACAGGACTGTACACTGTAGGCACTAGGGAGATGTTTAGTTTGGAACATAGCCCAGGATGTGATGCAACAGGAAACACACGTTATTATTAATAATTTATCATCAATTTGTATAGCGCTTTTTTACAATGGTACATTGTCTCAAAGCAGCTTTACAGAAATATCATTTTTTACATTTTTACATTTACGAGCGACTTACTAATGAGAGCACATTCACACACCAATGGTAGCAGAGCTGCCATGCAAGGTGCTAGCTTGCCATTGGGGGCAACTTAGGGTTTTTGCCCAAGGACACTTCGGCATGGGATCACCCGGGCCGGGATTCGAACCGCCAACCCCACGGTTAGTGGATTAGTGGACAACCCGCTCTACCGACTGAGCCACAGCCGCCCATTATTACTGAACAGCGTTTCATCTCCATCACAGAAATAAAACTCTTTATATTAATATTTAATCAAATAAAGTTTTACTCACCGGCTCGATGACAGCAGGTTCTCCTTTCTGTCCTTTCTCACCCCCATAACCACCAGCAGTTCTCTACACACACACACACACACACACACACACAATGTGTGAGAGTGAGTGAGTGTGTGCGTGAGTGTGTGTGTGAAAGTGAGTGTGTGTGAGTGTGTGTGTGTGAGAGAGAGTGAATGTGTGTGTGAGAGTGAGAGTGAGAGAGAGTGTGTGTGAGTCTGTGTGTGTTAGAGAGAGAGTGTGTGTGTGTGTGTGTGTGTGTGTTTGTGTGTGTGTGTGTGTGTGCCAGACCAAAACAACTGCTAAACAGTAGACTGAGATTTATTAGAATGAGACAGCTATATTACAGCAAGGGCCAAAATGCTCTGAACGACTGAGAACCTAAATATAACTTTTCCGCCTCTTCTTCTCCTCCTCCTCCTCTTCTTCCCCTCCTCTTTTTCTTCTCCTCCTCTTCTCCTCCTCCTTTTCTTCCCCTCCCCCACTTCACCTACTCCTCTCTTCTTCTCCACTTTTTCTTCTTTTCCTCTTATTCTTCCCCTCCTCTTCTTCTTTTCCTTCTCTTCTTCTCCCCCTCCTCTTCTTTTTCTCCTTTTCTTCTTCTCCTCTTATTGTTTTTCTTTTCCTCCTCCTCTTCTTCTCCTCCTTTGCCATCTCTTAACCTCCTTCTTCTTCCTCTCCCGTTCTGCATTAAGGTCAGTCTTAACTGTGCATATGAGCAAATGGTGGCTTAGTGGTTAGCCCGTTCGCCTCTCTCCGTGCTGCAGGGGTTTCCTCTGGGTACTCCAGTCCAAAGACATGCATGATAGGCTGATTGTCGTGTCCAAAGTGTCTGTAGTACATGAATGGGTGTGTTGATGTGTATGTAATTGTGCCCTGGGATGGTTTGGCACCCTGTCCAGGGTGTACCCCGCCTTGTGCCCAATGCTCCCTGGGATAGGCTCCAGGTTCCCCGTGACCCTGAAGGAAGGATACAGTGCATTCACAGTGCTTCATTTTTTTCCACATTTTGTTATGTTACAGCATTAATCCAAAATGTATTAAATTTATTATTTTCCTCAAAATTCTACAAACAATACCCCTTAATGACAACATGAAAGAAGTTCTTTGCAAATTTATTAAAAATAAAAAACAAAAAAAGCACATGTGCATAAGTATTCACAGCCTTTGCCATGACACTCAAAATTGAGCTCAGGTACATTTTGTTTCCACTGATCATCCTTGAGATGTTTCTACAACTTGATTGGAGTCCACCTGTGGTAAATTCAGTTGATTGGACATGATTTGGAAAGGCACACGCCTGTTTTATAAGGTCCCACAGTTAACAATGCATGTCAGAGCACAAACCAAGCCATGAAGTCCAAGGAATTGTCTGTAGACCTCCGAGACAGGAGTGTGTCGAGGCACAGATCTGGGGAAGGGTACAGAAACATTTCTGCAGTATTGAAGGTCCCAATGAGCACAGTGGCCTCCATCATCTGTAAATGGAAGAAGTTCGGAATCAGCAGGACTCTTCCTAAGATTAGTCGGGGAGGTGACCAAAAACCCGATGGTCACTCTGACAGAGCTCCTTCAGAGAACCTTCCAGAAGAACAACCATCTCTGCAGATCTCCATCAATCAATCCTGTATGGTAGAGTAGACAGATGTAAGCCACTCCTCAGTAAAAGGTACATGACAGCCTGCCTGGAGTTTGCCAAAAGGCACCTGAAAAACTCTCAGTCCAAGACCAATACAAAGATTGAAGTCATTTGCCTGAATAGCAAGCATCATGTCTGGAGGAAACCAGGTACCAGTCATGACCTGGACAATACCATCCCTACAATGAAGCATGGTGGTGGAAGCATCATGCTGTGTGGATGTTTTTCAGCGGCAGGAATTGGGAGACTAGTCAGGATGGAGGAAAGATGAATGCAGCAATGTACATCCTTGATGAAAGAGACATCCTTGATGAAAACCTGCTCCAGAGCGCTTTGGACCTCAGATCAAAGTTGAAGGTTTATCTTCCAACAGGACAATGACCCTAAGCGCACAGCCAAGATAAGAAAGGAGTGGCTACAGGACAACTCTGTGAATGTCCTTGAGTGGCCCAGCCAGAGCCCAGACTTGAACCCAATTGAACATCTCTGGAGAAATCTGAAAATGGCTGTGCACCGACGCTCCCCATCCAACCTCATGGAGCTTGAGAAGTCCTGCAAAAAAGAATGGGAGAAACTGGCCAAAAATAGGTGTGCCAAGCTTGTAGCATCATACTCAAAAAGACTTGAGGCTGTAATTGGTGCCAAAGCTGCTTCAACAAAGTACTGAGCAAAGACTGTGAATACTTATGTACATGTGCTGTTTTTGTTTTTATTTTTAATAAGTTTTCAAATATTTCAAACAAACGTCTTTCATGTTGTCAGTATTGTTTGTAGAATTTTGAGGTAAATAATAAATTTAATACATTTTTGAATAATGCTGTAACATAACAAAATGTGGAAAAAGTGAAGCGCTGTGAATATTTTCCGGATGCACTGTAAGCAGTATAGAAGATGGATGAACTGTGCATCATATAGAGACTTTGTTCTCACACTCATTAAAGTTCTCCCTCTCTTTTTATTTATTTATTTTCATTTAATTCAGCCATAATGCTTTCAAAAGTTTATGTGTAATTAGAGATTTTAAAAAAAGGTTACTGTTAAAAATGCATAAATGTGCATGTGTGTGTTTATATAGGAGAGCAGGATTCGAATTGTTCCTTACAGGAAGTCATGGTGGATGGATAAAAGTACTTTTCTGATGAGATGGACAGACAGTGTATGTGTGTGTGTGTGTGTGAGTGTGTGTTTGTATGTGTGTGTTGAACACTCACACCCTCTGATTTGCCGGTCTCTGCAGGCATCTCCAGCTCATGCTCCTGCTCGGGGTCAGGGCCCGGGGTTATCGTCCCGTAGTCATAGAAACCGTCATCATAGTGACTCGGGTCCAGTTCCTTCGTTTCAAACTCACTCGTGTCATACTCTTTGAAGGATGTCATGTCACCCTCTACACCATCTACCATCTCTACACCCTCTACTGTCTCTATGGTTTTGGTTTCCACAGGTGTGGAAGGCGAGTCCACGCCCACCTGCTCCACACCGGTGATGTAATCATCCACAATTTCCTCCTCATACGCCACATCCTGTTCACACAGGAAGTCACATTTATTATGTTAGCTCTTTTATCATAACAGTATAATTTATGATAAATAAACACTGTAAACAGGTCTAACATCTGTGTTGTGTGTGTGTGTGTGTGTGTGTGTGTGTGTGTGTTCTTGTGTGTAAAATCTCCTCCATCCTTGATGTTAGAGTTTCAGTTTATTAAATACCAGCAGATCTTTTCCCTTGATAATGAGCGTAGTGGAGTGGAGTCTGGAATAAACCTCTTCCCAATTACAGATGTTTTATATTTACAGTAAAATTACAGATGTTGAACAGCAAATTGCACATTCCTCATCCTCCAAGACCACATTACTAACACTGCTAGTTTTATTACAGTGTAAATAATGTGATTATAATAAAGATGATGAATAATTGGAATTCGGTGTTCGATGGACTAAGTTGGAGGCTCCTGTTGATTTCGATTAAAATTATAATTAATTTGCACTTTTCAGTCATATAATAACTTTTGACTTATTCGACTCTGTTTCCTTGTACGTTAAAATGTCTGGAAAGAATATGAAAACCCGGGGTAGCATTCAGACATGACTGAGGCCAAGTGCGTGCACCGTGAGCAGGTCCCCTTCTTCTTCTGTATCTGCGTTGCTGAGCAGTGACTTTGAATTCGCGGCACTCAAGCTCGAGCTGCTGGTTTTACTTAGGAAGGATATCGCTGATATTTTTAAAAAGGAGCTCCAGGAGATTCTCAGGGATATGCTGTCTACTATCCAGCTATTACAGTGACTGTGTTGATATTTTACGCCGTGCGAGAGAGCTCCAGCGGATTTAAGTGAGGGATTTGACCATCTCACTTTTCCCGGACTACACAGCCAAGATAAACCCGGGCCCGGGCCGTGTTTAATGAGGTCAACTTCATGATTTTAAGGGCGCTTGCTATGGAATACTTCACCCAGCTCGGCTTCGTATTAGATATAACGGTGTTCAGAAAGACTTTATTTCAGCGGATCAAGCAGGAGACTATGTTAAACTCTTGATATCGGGGTGAACTGTATCACCTACACAGCGGCGTCTTTTCACTCCTCTTTTCTTTTATTTTTTTGCACTCGGCCTTCTATCTCTACAGTATTCGGATTTTTATTGAAGATATTGTCATTGTATTACTTCGCCTAGATTTTGTGGACTTACGCCTCTTAAAATTTACTTCTGTATTAATGTGCTTCTCTGTTTTGATGCTCTGACTGGGTTAGAGTTTCTGTTTATTTAATTGTATGTGTTATTTCCTCGGCTTTATGTGCTACACTGTTATGTTATTTGGTACAAGTCTTTAAAAGGTAAGGATATTACATTTATTATTGTGTGCAGACTGTTTATCAGTCTTGGTAATTTTGTTGGTTAGTTCAGCTTGCTCTCCAAGTTGTTCTCATTTTGTGGACAACGTTCGGTTTTTCTAGGATACACTGCTGTCTCATTTGTTTATGGAGACTTTGGGTGTGTGGGTGTTTGGTGGATTGTGAGAGAACATGTCAATGCTTTGAAGGATGTAATGTTATTTAATTGTGTATCTGTTTTTAGAGGATTTTAACCTAATATGGTGAACAAATTATATTATAGAATTCAGGCAATTTTACTGGGGTTATCTCATGCAGGTAATAATCTGGAAAGACCTTTGTAATATCACAGTCTATAACTGGATTTAAAGAGAAACAAATTGGTCAATGAATCACATGTAAATGAATCACATGAATATGAATCACAGGTAAATGAATCACAGGTAAATGAATCACATGTAAAGGAATCACATAATTGAATCATGAATCTTATTAAAATGATTAAATAAAAAGAAAAGGCAAAAAAAAAAAATGATGAATAAAAAGGAGTGTGTGTATGTGTGTGTGTGTGTGTGTGTGTGTGTCCCTGACCTCAGTTTTAACAGGTGATGATGTGGTGGTTTGGGGCTCGGATCCGTCCACAGTGCCATAATCCAGTTCGGTCTCGGTGAAGTACTCCTCCTCCTCTGTGCTGGGCTGAGGGTTTAAATGGAAGATCACACACACACACACACACACACACACACACACACACACACACACACACACACACACACACACACACACACATCCTGTCAGCTCAGTATGTTTTAGTATTAAAACATGAATATTAATGAGTGAGCATTACCTTGATGTCAGTTTTAGTCTCCTCGACGGGAACCTCGGTAGTTCCGAGTTCTCCCTCTGTGTAGTCGTAATAATCTGTGTATTCGGTGGTGTACTGAGAAACACACACAGATCAACAATAATGAGAATCACATTCACACTCCACATCAATGACTACGTTTACATGGACAGCAGTAATCTAATTATTGACCTTAGTCTGATTAAGGTGTTTAAATGAGTCGCTTTTAGAATATTTCTAAATCTTCCCGTTTTACATGTTATAGATCATAATTATATTAAGAGCCCGTGTCATTACGTCACCATGCCATGTCGTCTGTGTCACGTTCGCATAAAGGGGTCGGATGCAATCGCGGGATTTTTCTTAAGAGTTTATTATATAACAAAACAAATACATGAACACTAATCTACGTAAACACAGAGGCAGGAAACTAACACTAAGACTAAACATGAAAACACGGGCATGAAACAGAAACACCGAGAAACATGGAACAGGAGTCTACACACAGAAACAGGAGTCTAAACACATTTACACATTTAACGAAAGACAAAGACTAAGTGCAAAACCCAACTATATATACACCCCAGTGCTCATTAACCAAAACATGAATCAGGTGCAGAAAACCATGTGACTTGCGGTGGCTGATGGGAAATGGAGTCCAGAGTCCTTAGAATCGTGACAGTCTGACGTCCCTCCAGAATTTCACGTATCGACATACAGTTCGTCTTCGTTATGGTACCATACACAGTTTTGGGTGTTTTTATTTTATATTTTTACGAACACTTTAAATGCAGTTAATTATTTGTTATGCTGTGCATCCTGTCACAAAATGTGGTGAAACTCTCACACAACGTTCATAATGTGATTAAGGTGTTTACATGTCTGTAATACACGTCCATAATACGACTTAAACAGGAGTACTCCACCTGTCTTAATTCGATTAGAGCTTACTTAGATTATGACCTTAATTAGATTACGGTAATTAAAAATTGCTGTTTACATGGTAGTTTCTTAATGAAAGTATGGTCTTAATCAGGTTAAGAGTGGATTATTGTTGTCCATGTAAACGCAGTGACTGTCTGTTCCTCAGAGCTTTACACTTTCCAAAAGCTTCCTGTTAGCTCACTCACTGGAGAGTCCACATCATTTGGACTATTTTTAAACACCGTTTTTTCATTTTTGTTTATTTTAATCTATTAGTATTTTATTTTGTTTCTCCTGCTTTTACACTACTAGCGAGAGAGAGAGAGAGAAAGAGAGAGAGAGAGAGAGAGAAAGAGAGAGAGTGAGAGAGAGAGAGAGAGAGAGAAAGAGAACAAGAGAGAGAGAGAACGAGAAAAAGAGAGAGAGAGAAAGAGAGAGAGAGAGAACGAGAAAGAGAGAGAAAGAGAGAGAGAGAGAGAGAGCGCTCCAGTTTGGGAGATGATTTATAAGTAGGAGTTTATTCGCTGTCTTTGAAGAGAATAAAACTCATAAATAAGTCCTGACTTTTTAAACCGGAGCGTTTCGGAGCTGCAGCTCTATATTTCCTGAAAAAGATGTCAGAGGCTGAATTTGTGCGTGTTTTTACGGTGCTCGGTTCTACTTGTCTGTATTATTCTGTCATTTTATTTCCATCGCTCGTTCTGTCCCACTGAAAGCTTTTTTTCCTTTTCTATTACTCTGGAATTTTCTGTAAGAGTTATGATGATGATTTATCATTGTGTTAGCGGCGTGTGCGGAATAATTCCACTTTTCCAGGTACCAAAGCGCTCCGTATCCCGCCGAGGGAGCCGCAGCCTGCACAAGTCATTAAGTGAAATATATCACCGCGCTCCGGAAAATGTTTCCACCGTGAGCTCATGAGTTTTTTTTTAATAAATATCATCGGAAAATCTCAGCGCATGCTAACAGATCGAGTGGCGTGTTTCAGCTACGAATATGACAATGAGGCGGGAGACTTTCGGAGCTGATTTTACACCGCAGTTATAAAGAAAAAAGAAAAAACAGAACAAAGAAAACACGAGCTATATTTATTATTATTATTATTATTATTATTATTATTATTATTATTATTATTATTATGTTTTTATTATTATTATCTATTATTATTACTATTTATTATTGTTGTTATTATCATTATTTATTGTTATTATTGTTATTATTATTATTATTATTATTATTATTATTATATTGTTATGATTATTATTATCATTAGGAGATTTACGCTACAGCAGCCGTTTTGTGTACAGTTTTCCTCCTGTCATTGTTAAAAAAAACAATTATAACAATTCTTTTTTTTTTAATTACAGGGCTACAACTTCGCCCCATTATTAAATTTTATTGTAATTGTATGAAATATGTTTTATACACCAAAATCGGGTTATTTAGCTATTTATGATTAGCTAGGTGTAACACTGCACAGCCAGTTCTGCTTAATAACCGTTAGCTAGCTATATAGAATAAACATTATGTTTAGCTATCATAGCTAATTTCAGTTCCTCATCGTAAAGCTGGATATTTTAATCAATAAAAAGCTAACACAAGTTAGCTAGGTAAAGTGCTATTGTCTGGAATTGCAGGAAATCTATACACTTCTCTCAAGTTTAAGTTTATTATTTTTTTCTATTCTAACTCACCTCCTCCTCGGGTTCCTGAGCCTGTGGTGTTTCCTGATGTGGCGTTCCACACTCCGGACTGTAATGTTCACAATAATCGTACGCAGCTCGAGCGTCTTCCACCAACAGCAGCTGCTGGATGTCTCCCTGAGAGAAGGACAAAAGAAATTATAAATATAAAAATGTAATCCAAAACACTGTAAAGAGAGTGTTTAATTTATTATAATTTATTCATCTAGCTAACATACTGCAGGCTAACTAGCGAACTAGCAAAACTAGCTGGTCATTTTTGATAAGTTAGACATAAATACGCTGTTAACAACACTATAACTAAAAGTTAAATTTCTCTCTTTATATATCTTTAGCTTGGTAAGTTAACAAGAATCAAGCATCAGTTGCTAGCATTGTTGTCTAAATGTTGTTCATGTATAAGTAATATTTTTTTTAAAAGCTACACTGGGTAAATACATACTCAAATATATATTTATTACGTTTTTCCTCCTTTACAACATTTTAGCTTTAGACAAATCATATGCAGGTAAAATTCCAGAACTTTGAACACAGAAGAACAGACAAAGTGACAAAAATTTAGCTAAAAGAGACCTTTGGACTGTAAAGTAGACGTTAGAGATAAACTGCAGCACTGATTCCATGAACAATCAGAGATGTAAGATTTCCAGTGCATTGCTCACTGTTAATGCTAATGCTAATGTAGCTAAATGGCGCACTTATATAGCGCTTTTATCTAAAGCGCTTTACACTGTGTCACATTCATCCATTCACACACACACACACTCATGGTAGCAGAGCTGCCATACAAGGTGCTAACTTGCCATCTGGAGCAACTTGGGGTTCAGTGTCTTGCCCAAGGACACTTTGGAGTGGAGTCATCCAGGCCAGGAATCAAACCACCAACCCTACGATTAGTGAACAACCCGCTCTACCAACTGCGCCACAACCGCCCCAATAGCTAAATAACATTCTCAGAAACTAAATGAGACTAGCATGTGGTCGAGTGGAAAATAAATCTGTGTGTGATTAGCATCATTTAAAGTAGCAGAAATAAAACGTGATCCACTCCAGATTCTCACTGCTCGCAAAAAAAGAGGGAAAAAAGAGGGAAGAATGATAAATATGTTTCTCAGCTGGAGGAAAAAAAAAAGTTCAGCAGTTTATTGAAACTGAACGATCATTCAGAATCAGCTACAGATGTGTACTTCTGTAATCAATACACTACCTGAGATGTTTACTATGTTTTATATTGTCTAGAAGAAAGATGAAGCTTTAGTTTACACATTTTTTCGGTCTCAGCTCAAATTTACAGCAGAACTAAAATAAAGCTGAGAAAAATCACTAATGATAATGAATACATTTCTGGAGCTCAGATTTCCTCCCAGGTGTGACTGAGGTCTGAACCTGGAATCAGCATTAAATTCAATCCCATTTAATTAAAAAAAAAAGAAGAAACAAATAAACAACAACAAACAAACAAACAAAAAAGAACCTGATAGACTCTGAAGTGTAAAAAAAAATCTATTATTTAGGAATTCTGGGTTGATCTTAATTAACGGCTCTGTCTCACGCTGTTACGTCTCTACGCAAGTTCTGGATGAGGGACCATGATGGGTGAACGGTGAAGACCATTCTCTTTACCTGTTAATGTCTAACCTTTTAATCATCTGTTATTGTTTTTTATTTACTTGTTTTTCGTTTGGTTCACAGTGTCGCTTCACACGAACATGTCTGACCAGCGCTACACTCAGAAATGAGACGTCTGCGGTGAACTTCATGCAGGGAATAAATGCACACTTCTCCGTACATGATGTCTATAATCTACGAAAGGCTGTGAAACTCTTTCCTTTCTGCACTGATGTCTCTCGCCCTGTAGCTCAGTTGGGCGGCTGTGGCGCAGGTGGTAGAGCGGGTTGTCCACTAATCGTAGGGCTGGCGGTTCGATTCCCGGCCCACGTGACTCCACATGCCGAAGCGGCCTTGGACAAGAGTCTGAACCCCAAGTTGCTCCCGATGGCAAGTTAGCGCCTTGCATGGCAGCTCTGCTACCAT
>JAFFST010039333.1:27564-30064 GCA_022414735.1 Noturus placidus
GACAAACATGCAAAGGAACAGGAAATGAGGAAGGGGGCAAACACTTTTTCACACCACTGTATATTTGTGTAGCTCACACTCTATTTCTGTCTCTCTCACTTTATATCTGTCTGTCTCTCCATCTCTATAAATTAATCTATGTCTCTTTTTCTCTATCAGTTTCAGTATCTGTTTGTTTGAGAATAATTTATGCTCAGCTTAACAAAAACATGGGACAATACATTTACTGGAAAACCTACAAAGGCCATCGGAAAACACAGTGTTTATTCCAAACACAAACAGACACACACAGACACACAAACACATACACACACATACACTTTTCAGATGGTGAAACTTAAGATACACTAAATACAAGAACCACACAAACTCAACACAACGTTAAACTGAAGACAGAAGAATGATCTCAGAATAAACATTTCATCTTCGTTTATCAAAACAACTCGCAGTTTATATTAGAGTAGAAAATCTGTCCAAAAATTAAACACACACACACACACACACACACACACACACACACACACACACACACACTGATTACTTCTGACAGAAAACTTGGACTGTTTAATTCCCTGCACACTTTATTTCAGAATTTATTATATAGTGTTTCTGAGATAAAGCCGAGACAAACGTCTGCTCTGATTTCAGTAAAAGATTTAATGCTAGGTTTAACCAGACTCCATTCTTCCTCACTGACACGTGTGTTTAGTGGAGTGTGAACGCACGTCTACACTCATCTCGACTAAACCCAGAGGCTATACATGCAACTCAATAATGTGATTATGTATATGTGATAAAATCACTTTATATACAGCAGTTATTGTGATCACGTACACAGCACACGGTGATATTTTAGCATCAGCGTCAGAAGATCAACCGGGCTACGTCCGGTTTAATCCGGGGAGATCTGAGAACTGCATTTTCACTTTAAAACCCTCTATGTCTACACTGGCGTTTCCAAACGTCTTCCAAAAATCACTCATCCACACTGAAACGTGTGAAAACGCTCACGTCCCTGTACTGCGCACGCGTAAAGAAACATGCACAAGAAAGCCCACAAACACTTTGCTGAAGACAAGCAGACTAAGTACATGGATTACTGGAACCATGTCCTGTGGTTCGATGAGACCAAGATAAACTTATTTCAGATTGTGTCAAGCGTGTATGGCGGCAACCAGGTGAGGAGTACAAAGACAAGTGTTTCTTGCCTACATTCAAGCATGGTGGAGGTAGTGTCATGGTCTGGGGCTGAATGAGTGCTGCCAGCACTGGGGAGCTACAGTTCATTGAGGGAACCATGAATGCCAACATGTACTGTGACATACTGAAGCAGAGCATGATCATTATGCAGTATTCCAGCAAGATAACGACCCCAAACACAACCCCAAAGACTTGCTAAAGAAGCTGAGGGTGAAGGTGATGGACTGGCCAAGCATGTCTCCAGACCTAAACCGTTTTGAGCATCTGTGGGGCATCCTCAAATGGAAAGTGGAGGAGCACAAGGTCTCTAACATCCACCAGCTCCATGATGTCGTAATGGAGGAGTGGAAGAGGTCTCCAGTGGAAACCTGTGAAGCTCTGGTGAACTCCATGTCCAGGAGGGTTAAGGCAGTGCTGGAAAATAATGGTGGCCACACAAAATATTGACACTTTGGGCCCAATTTGGACATTTTCAAAATATCAAATATTTACACAAATGTGAGGGTTGTGAGATACTGTATATTGCTGTGTGTGCTCCTTCTTCACACACTCAGTCACACTCACACTCACTCTCACACTCTCACTCACACACTCTAACTCTCACACTCTCACACTCACTCTCACATTCACTCACTCACACACTCACTCACACCACACTCACACACTCTCTTACTCTCACTCACACTCTCACTCACACAATCACTCTCTCACTCTCACACTCACTCACACACTCACTTTCACACTCACACCACACTTATACACTCTCACACACTCTCACTCTCACTCACACACTCACTCTCACACTCTCACTCTCACACTCTAACTCTCACACTCTCACACTCACTCTCACATTCACTCACTCACACACTCACTCACACCACACTCACACACTCTCTTACTCTCACTCACACTCTCATTCACACACTCACTCTCTCACTCTCACACTCACTCACACACTCACTTTCACACTCACACCACACTTATACACTCTCACACACTCTCACTCTCACTCACACACTCACTCTCACACTCTCACTCTCACACTCACACTCTCTCACTCTCACACTCTCACACTCTTGCTCTCAATCACACTCTCACTCACACTCTCACTCTCAGACTCACACTCTCTCACACTCACACTCACTCACATAATCACACACTCACACCACACTCACACTCACACACACTCACTCACTCACTCTCACACTCTCACTCACACATTCACACACTCACACTTTCTCACTCTCTCACATTCACACTCACTCACACACTCACTCACACCACACTCACACACTCTCTT
>JAFFST010039333.1:35064-49366 GCA_022414735.1 Noturus placidus
GCACGTGCGCACACACACACAATAACAGAGAGACGGCGTTTTGCTGAGGTGTTTATGTTAAAAATCAATATTGGAACGGAGACTTGATACGTTCTGAAAGAAGTCTTTGTCCTCGTGCCGTGCTGAAGTTACGCAGCGGAGAGGCGTTTAAGCCTCGTTCATTACGAGCTGACAAAATGAATTAAAGACAAACAGATGGAGCGGAATAACAAGGGATTTTTTTTCCTCTGATTGTACAAAATAGCAGCAAAGTCCAGAAATTTCTCCAAAACTATAAAACTGTCCTCAGAGTTCGAGCACAGTGCTTTAGCCTGCTCCTAAAAGTCCACTTAAAATAATAAAATATAAGATCAAATCTAACTAAAAATAAAGTCCATCCATCCATTTTCTACCGCTTACTCCTTTTTCAGGGCCACGGGGATCCTGGAGCCTATCCCAGGGAGCATGGGGCACAAGGCGTGGTACACCCTGAACAGGGTGCCAATCCATCGCAGGGCACAATTACATACACATTCACACACCCATTCATGTACTACAGACACTTTGGACACGACAATCAGCCTACCATGCATGTCTTTGGACTGGGGGAGGAAACCGGAGTACCCGGAGGAAACCCCTGCAGCACGGGGAGAACATGCAAACTCCGCACACACAGGACCACGGTGTGAGGCGACCCTGGAGGTGTGAGGCAAATTTGCTAACCTTAAATAAAATCCAATTACAGAATAAAATAAAGAGTAACTAGCCTGAGGTAATGTATAGTATTGCTAACATAATTAAAATAAAAAGTTTGATCAACATGCTAAATTTAAAAACTTTGTTTGGCTTCATTCTCCATTTTGTGAGACGATGCTGATTTTAGACAAAAGTCTTTAGCAGAATGTTCTTATTAAACACATTGTATCAACTAACACCAAACAGACAACACAGCATGCTTTAGCATTAGCATGCAGGATAATAGCACGTGGGCTAGCATGTCTGCTCATGACTCATCTGAATAGCGCATGAGATGTGGCTTAATACATCAATTTGTTTAGTCGGTATAAACATTTTCCAAAGCTCTTAGTGTTTATGAGTTTGTGTGTTTATTTGAAGCAGGCGAACATTTCAGGACATGCTAACCGCTAATGTGTGCCTCTGTAGAGTTCGGATATGGGAAAGAACTAGCAAAAGATAAAACTTGACAATAAAATTATTAATCACTAAAAACACATTAATTAATCTGATTGAGATATATATATATATATATATATATATATATATATATATATATACACACACACAAACACACACACACACACACACACACACACACACATATACTTTAAAAAATAAAAAATAAACAAGTTGAATCTGAACGAGCAGAGTCACTTCCTGGCCTGGACAGAACCGAGTCAGGAAAACAGATTTGATGAAGTAGATAATTAATGGAAGCTTATAGCCTCAGGTTTAGCATGGTGGCTAAATCATCACACACATTTCTGACATTAGCAGGTCCCTTCATTACAAGTTTAAATTACAACTTTCAAACCTACAATCATCATCCTCATCATCATCATCAATCACATTCAGTTAGGATTTTTCGCATTTTCATTCAACATCCTCAGACGTGTCTCCAGCTTCTGTTTCTCAAAAACTCCGGAAGAATGCAGTGTTTGAAGCAACTGCTTATCACTAAGTTTATGTGTGTGTGTGTGTGTGTGTGTGTGTGTGTGTGTGTGTGTGTAAACATCCTGGAGG
Source organism: Noturus placidus (assembly GCA_022414735.1). Lineage (NCBI taxonomy): Eukaryota > Metazoa > Chordata > Actinopteri > Siluriformes > Ictaluridae > Noturus > Noturus placidus. The sequence goes on from JAFFST010039333.1 coordinate 36,805, forward strand.
AACAGAAAATCGCTCAAGCACAAATGCATGGAAACATGTCCATAAAGAGGAAAAAGTTGCTGCTGTTCACCCGAGTCATTTGAATCGGTTCAGTTAAATGATTCATTCTGATTGACAGACCAATTTGTTCAGTTGGATTATGTTATGACAGAAAGATTTACAGAGTCAAACACAGACTGCTGAACAGGAGGGAGAGAATCTTAGTCACTAATAATAACAATAACCTCCTTACATTTATATAGCACATATATAAATAGGATTTATACTTTAATACAGCATTTTTAATGACAACATAGAGTCAGGACCTCAGTTTAACATCTCACCTGAAAGACACTGCTGTTTTTAAAGTATAGTGTCCCCCTCACTATACTGGGACATTAGACCCAACACAGAACACAGGGTGAGCACCCCCTGCTGGACTCACAAATACCACTTCCAGCAGCAAGCTTAGTTTTCCCCAAGAGGTGTCCCATACAGGTACTGACAAGGATTAACCCAGCTTATCTTCAGTGGGAAACCAGGCGAGAACTTCAACGAGATATTGCTCTGGCAAACTCAAGACCAAAAGGACTCAATGAGTCAAACACGCATCCACTGAAAAAGAGAGGACTAAATCTCACTCATGACCATAAGACTCACAAATTCAAAGACTACATGCTGAGTTAGAGAAGAGTGAATCTTAATAATGCCTGAAAGATTCACCGCTCCTTTCTGGTTCGGTGGATGAGTCTTGGTTAACACCCCTGGGAATTTACATAGCTGGCTAATGTTAGCTAGCTTGAAAATAAAGTTAGCTAACACCAATTAAAATTTTTTAAATGAAACTGTGGATATTTTAGCGTATTTTCATTAAGTGGCGCTAACAGGAAAAAATCTCCACAAAACTTCACAAAGCTCCAGTGGCGAAAAAAAAGCCCAGCTTATATAACATTCCCAGGAGCTTTCCTTCCAAATTCTCATCCAGTTTCCAGGTGTTTTTTTCCATGACTGAAGAACTAGTCTGTCAATGTTCAGGTTTTCCAGGTCATGTTGGAATCCTGACCATTCTCATAAACACAGGATGATGGAAACCCATGCTGCAATGCTCAGAGGAACATCCAGGATTTACATTTACATTTACATTTACATTTATTCACTTAGCAGACGCTTTTATCCAAAGCGACTTACAAATGAGAGATACAAGCAAAGTGATATCAAGCAGAGAACAATACAAGTAGTGCTACTATACAGGATATGTTAATTGAGTACCAGAAGAAGCAACGTGCGCAGAGTAGAGGTGTAAGTGCAAATTTTTCTTTTTTCTTTTTTTTTATGAGATGGTTAGGTGTTAACGAAAGAGGTGGGTCTTTAGCTGTTTCTTGAAGAACGTTGTTCTTACCTCAAACACCTCCTCATCCAGGATCCTGGTGCCGAACACCGTGATGCCGTCTGTGCTGATTACAGGTTTACTACTTCTGTCCAGAGGTTTTGAGATTTTCTTTTTACAGTCGACGATCATGGTGATGGATTTCTTCTCCACGCTGATCGCCACACGATGCCACCTGCACACAGAGTCACCAGAGAAGACGATAATCACCGTTCATGCTAATTGGCTCGCTGTTAATAGAGAAGTATTGCCACATATCGAACCGTCAGACTGTGATGCTGAATTTCTGCTTCTCACACGAGCATACCTCACGCAGAAAACAAAAAAAGAGTTAATGATCAGAATCGCATATAACTGAGACACCCCTCTTTTTTAGACAAACCCCATTAACCTTGTATGACTCTCACATAACCTCCATAATTACATCTTAGGTCTGAACACTGATGTGAAAAACTTCAGGATTAAATCCCACCTCTGACACGAACATATTAGTGTTACTGCTGTATGGAGAACAAACACCACCGCCCAAATGATATCTGTTCTGTAGTAATCCCTTTCCATAGAGGGACAAGGCAGAGGGGTTCCAATACTTTGTGCAGCGCAGCAGATGGACTACAGTGAATAATGATACACCTACAGAGTGACCCGTGTTTTGGTGTTTCGGGTGGAGCTGATACGTGTCTGTAATGACGTATTTACTGACACAGGAAAGGGTCAGTAATCAATATTATAATCAATATGATTGTTGACAGCGTAATCAATACTCCAGCTGTGAGTGTTTATTCTCGCACACAAACATTTTCCGATCCTTTAACTGCAAATCACATTTGGACAAATCACAGGTTGGGAAATTATTCCAGACTGTGGGGTGGAAACTCGCTGTAACAATCCGATCCAAAACCCACAACAGCGTTCCAACATCGGCACTTAGACATCCCGAAAATCCACAGCAAGCTGCAGAGCTGGAACCACAACAAAACACCAGGACAGAACCGTACACGGTCCACAATAAACATCCTGACGAGGAGGAACCCGCACTGCCCCGCCAGGTCTCACACACAGAGACAACTGTTTATGTTTGATCTAACACCGATCCAACGCTGTCCTTAGCTGATCCATAATTATACACGTTCAGGACACAGAGCCGCTAATGACACAGACATGCTCAGAACAAAGAGACACGCTAAGGACATGGAGACAGTCAGGACACAGAGACATAGTCAGGACACGGAGACAGTCCGAATGCGAAGACAGTCAGGACACGGAGACAGTCAGGACGTGGAGACATGCACAGGACGCAGAGACACGTTCAGGACATGGGAGACATGCCCAGGACACGGGAGATATGCCCAGGACACGGAAGATATGCCCAGGAAACGGGAGACACACGCAGGACACGGGAGACACGCCCAGGACGCAGGAGACACGCCCAGGATGCGGGAGACCCGCTCCGGACACGGGAGACACGCCCAGGACATGGGAGACACGCCCAGGACGCGGAGACAAAGTCAGGACACGGAGACACAGTCAGGACGCGGAGACACAGTCGGGACGCAAAGACAGTCGGGACGCGGAGACAGTGAGGACACAGAGACATGGTCAGGACACAGAGACAGTCAGGTAACAGAGACACAGTCGGGACACAGAGTCAGTCGGGACGCAGAGACTGGACATGGAGACAGTCAGGACATGGAGACAGTCGGGATATGGAGACAGTTGTGACGCAGAGAGACAGTCAGGACACGGAGACAGTCAGGACACGGAGACAGTCGGGACGCGGAGACAGTCGGGACGCTGAGAGACAGTCGGGACGCAGAGACACAGTCAGGACACAGAGACACGGTCAGGACGCGGAGACACAGTCAGGACGCGGAGACACAGTCAGGACGCAAAGACAGTCGGGACGCGGAGACAGTGAGGACACAAAGACATGGTCAGGACACAGAGACAGTCAGGTAACAGAGACACAGTCGGGACAAAGAGTCAGTCGGGACGCAGAGACTGGACATGGAGACAGTCAGGACGTGGAGACAGTCGGGATATGGAGACAGTCGGGACGCAGAGAGACAGTCAGGACACGGAGACAGTCAGGACACGGAGACAGTCGGGACACGGAGACAGTCGGGACGCGGCAACAGTCGGGACGCTGAGAGACAGTCGAGACGCAGAGAGACAGTCAGGACACAGAGACACGGTCAGGACACGGAGACACGGTCAGGACACATGGAAGGAATATGAGTTTGGAGTGGTGTTAGAAATATCATGGTATAAATATGTGTTAGTGTTTAATAGTGTTTGATGAAATGAATAATATAATTAACGATGTAATGTTGTTAATGAATGTGTTTACATTCTAGTTACTTACTTTCCATCAGAGAGATTAATGTTTCGGAATAACGGATAATTTTCCGGCTTGGGTTTTCCGTGCTGATCTTCGTACAGGAAGATTGGAGTTCGTCCGATCTCCACCCCGATCTGCTGCAGTCCCTTATCATCATACACTGATAAGAGGAAGGCCTGAGTTCCAGCTTTGGGCTTTATGGTCATGAGGATGGAGAAATCTTCAGGAAATACTCCAGCTGGAATATACAGAACAGCATTGTGGGTAAATGTGGGTAGTCATGTACTGATCATCAATAACAATAAAAACTTGTATGTCTGTAGAGCAGTAATGTATTATATCTAACACTAATGTATTGGGGCTCAATGGGAACCCGGATCAGCACAGCAGGTCGTGACATTCTAATCATTTCTACATTGAACAGAAGTTAAAGAGAGAGAAGCACAATATTCTCCAAGCAGATCTACTACTAACTCATACTAAGACCATAGCAAACAGGATGTAGAACTGTGTTCACCTGACGCTGACTGACTGACTCTAACTGACTCTCTCTGACGCTGACTGACTGACTCTCTCTGACTGACTCTCTCTGATTGACTCTCTCTGATTAACTCTCTCTGATTGACTCTCTCTGATTGACTCTCTCTGATTGACTGACTCTGACTGACTCTGACTCTCTCTGACTGACTAACTCTGACTCTCTCTTACTGACTGACTCTGACTGACTCTAACTGACTGACTCTGACTCTCTCTGACTGACTGACTGACTGACTGACTCTGACTTTCGCTGACTGACTTTGACTCTCTCTGACTGACTAACTCTGACTCTCTCTGACTGACTAACTCTGACTCTCTCTGACTGACTAACTCTGACTGACTCTGACTCTCTCTGACTGACTCTGACTCTCTCTGACTGACTGACTCTCTCTGACTGACTGACTGACACTGACTCTCTCTGACTGACTAACTCTAACTGATTCTGACTCTCTGACTGACTGACTCTCTGACTGACTGACTAACTGACTCTGACTCTCTCTGACACGGATTGACTGACTAACTCTGACTCTCTCTGACTGAGTAACTCTGACTGACTCTGACTCTCTCTGACTGACTGACTCTGACTGACTCCGATTCTCTCTGACTGACTAACTCTGACTGACTCTGACTGACTGACTGACTGACTCTGACTCTCTCTGACACGGATTGACTGACTAACTCTGACTCTCTCTGACTGACTAACTCTGACTGACTCTGACTCTCTCTGACTGACTGACCCTGACTGACTGACTCTGACTCTCTCTGACTGACTAACTCTGACTCTCTCTGACTGACTGACTCTGACTCTCTCTGACTGACTCTGACTCTCTCTGACTGACTGACCCTGACTGACTGACTCTGAGTAACTGACTCTGACTCTCTCTGACTGACTGACTCTGACTGACTCTGATTCTCTCTGACTGACTGACCCTGACTGACTAACTCTGACTCTCTCTGACTGACTGACTCTGACTCTCTCTGACTGACTGGCTCTGACTCTCTCTGACTGACTGACTCTGACTGACTTTGGCACAGTAAATGTGGCCACTAAATGCACGGCTGAAATCCTTTTACTTTAAAAGCTTAACGAGTTACTTTATCCCCTTACAGCTCCAGTAGAGTATGAATTAATTCTGAATAACAGTTTATTGTGTGTATTTACTGCCAAAAACTTTTATTAGCTGTAACTGAAAGAAACACGAATATTTGACAATAAAACAGTGATAAAACAAAACAAAAGAAACTCCAAACATCTCTGAAAAGAAGTTTTAGCCAAAATGAAAATCAGATCATAAACTCCTGCTTCAGGTTCATTTTGCAGTTGAAGACAATTTGTATTAAAGTCACATCCTGGGAACTCTTCATTAATGAGACTCCGCTCGCTATAAATGTGTAAATAAACCCATTTTAACAAGCAAGTACAATAAACACGTTCAACACAACTGTAGTTAATACAGATGTGGAGGAACTAGTGCGCTGTACAGACTGTTACTCATTCATCCCATTCATAAAGTTTATTTTTGACATACACAAAAATAGAATGAAGAGAACATCTATTTCATTCATTTAAGGATTTAAGAAAAAGAATAATTTCAGTTTAAAGAATTTCTGAATATTTAGTCATAAAGAGTTCATACAACAAAACAATCTGTTCTGTGCCAGTTTCCTGCTCAATAAACAACTGCAAGGAATCCAACACCAACTACAGAACAGAATAGAATAGAATAGAATAGAATAGAATAGAATTTTATGTTTACAATGTTTAAATATCATCCGCATCAAACATTAAGGCAGCACTATGTAACTGTTGGGAATTTGGAGACCTCTCTGGTTAAAATGTGCCACTGCAAAGCAACTCATAGAGAAATATTTTTGATCATCACTTATTTCACTGCTCATATCTTATGGAGTTTTTGTTGTCCTTGTTGTTTATTATAATATTCTAATCTCAATACTATTTAGTCTAGCCAGTTTTCAGGGATGACTTGTAGCAAAGCAACAGCACCATTTGGTAAATGGTGCACTTGTATAGCGCTTTTATCCAAAGCGTTTTACACTATGTCTCATTCACCCATTCACTAGCAGAGCTGCCATGCAAGGTGCAATCAGGAGCAACTTGGGGTTCAGTGTCTTGCCCTAGGACACTTCGGCAGGTGGAGTCACCTGGGCCGGGAATAGAAAAGCCAACCCTATGACTAGTGGATTAGCGGACAACCTGCTTAACCACCTGAGCCACAGCTGCTCGTAATGCTTTAATCTTTGATTTGTAATGCCACAGTGCTGTTGAGTTCATCTTTAACCCTCTGTTACACACACCGGATTCCAGATGTTTTCTCTCCCATCACTCGATACTGTTAGCTTTAAAATCTTTTAACAAAGTTACATACTACTGCTTTAAACAGCAAGTCTAGTAAACGGACCAGATGGTGTTATTTACAGCGTGCCTGCCTCAGTGTCACCTGTGTGTTTGAGTTATTACCTGGGAAAAGTTTTTTCGTCGCAGTGCTGATCTGCGCCGTTTTGTCCACTCTGTACGCCACATCGGGTTTGGATCCTCTCCTGACAGGACAGAGTCCCTGCACTTTCGTTATTCCCTCTGGAGAACTGCGAAAGTCCAAAACCTTGAGCACATCCACTGGCTCAGCTGCGAAGAGCACAAAAAGAAATGCAGATTTTAGTACAAGTCTACTGACACAAACATGAAGCTTTACACACTCAGCTCAGTTTGTTTAATGAACATGAAAACGGACGGATTTCCATCTGGGTGACGATGTGCATGTTATTTATCAGTGAGAATAAATGAACAGATGGAATTTAAATGATTATTATACTTATAACGTTGTATAAATACAAGTCTGCTAAGTAGTGCACACTACAGGAGGACACTAGTCACGGCTTTCATTTAGTTTTAGGTTTCATTCCACGGAAGGATGTTGTTTGAGATGGTCCATTAAAAAACAAAAATACTCCAATTAAATGCAAATATAAATACAAAACATATCATGTACCATTCTTTAATAAATATAAATGTGCAGTAGTTAGCAACCTGCTGTGGTGTAAGAGAAACAAAAGCCCTGAGTGCGTGTCCCACAGCTATGGGTGTGTCATGCGGGCGGGGCTTGCATGCATACATTTCAACTGGAACATCTGAAGAGATTTTTAAGAAATAAATGATGAAACAGCGTTAAAGCAAGAACTCTCTGATAAATACGCACTGATGCATTAAAGTGATGCTGGAAAAAGGGCAAGTTCTCTTTATTTGGGAACATTCTGCAGCGCTTTGGGAAAGTCAGTAATGTCTTGGAACTCGGAACGTCGGAAGACGTCCAAGTTGGAGAAGTGCAACGGAAAGTCATGAAATGACATCAAGCCCAGAAGCAGGACACGGATTCCTCATCTTACACGTTTCAGTCGCCATAAAACAGTGACACGGCCCTGAAGGTACACTAGTGGAAGTGGACAAGGGGAAGATAAACTAGGGCACTCAAACAAGGGGAAGTTGGGAAGGCCTGTAGAAGTCAGACAGGTCTCAGTGTAAGACGGTGTGAATTCTTTGAGTAGCAGAAGGAACAGCTGCAGAGCATCACAAACAAACACTTGTTTTATCTTCATGTTGTCTCACAGACCGGATGTTCATGCACACACACAAGCACGCACGCAACACACATGCACGCACACACACGCACACACATGCATGCACACGCACACACACACGCATGCACACACACACACACAAGCTCGCATGAGGTTGTTGGATCCAGATGTGCTGTTCAGTAGCTCTAATGCTGATTGATTGTTCTCCTAATGTTTCCTGCCCAGTGTACTGTACATCTTCCACACACACACACACACACACACACACACACACACACACACGCACACACGACACGTACGTGCACAAAATGAAACAGCTTTAAAACAAAAAATCCACAATTTCTCAACATTAACATAACTCCCTCACCGAGACCAGAAACAGTCACACAGAGAAACACTGAGTTCTGGACTGTGATTGGTCAGAAAGTGGTGATTAGTTCTCTATAACAGCAGCTCTGACTGTAGTGCAGGATTATATTAATGCGCTCGCTCTGATATGTTATCGTTTCTATGGTAACGGCTCAATCACAAGGATGTGTACAGCGGATGCTCCACATACACGGGTTTTTGTAAGGAGGAATATGTTTAAATGTGTTAAGTTACATTAAATGTAACTATAAATGGATACAAAGTATGACATATCTGCCTTTAGTAGCTAGACGTTGCTGTGGTGTCAGAGGAATGAAACGCTTGTTAGAGGATAAATAAAGAAATGATCTTCAGGTGGTAACAGTAGCTTCCTCTGTGGACGTCTGCGACTGTGTTTAAGTCTCGGCGAGAGCAGTGTAAATACACGTGAAGTTCTCTGTAACGTCTGCATGCTGTTCAAGTTTATTTCCTCCTGAAGGAAATGTTGCTTCTCCGTTTCCATCGTCATTGATACTGATCCTCCCGAGAAAAAAACCAGACAGATGTGTGTGTATGTGTGTGTTTTAAATGTAACAGTCACGTGTTGTAAACTGTAAACAGACGACGTTATCTTGCTGTGTGGGTTTAAAGCGGGGTTAGTGAGTGGCCCCGCCCCATCGCCGCTCCACAGGCGCCATGCTTTACGAGATGTTCTGCATGTTGTTGTGATTAAAGCTCCGCTGCTATTTTCATCCGGTACTAACCAATCATTGGTGCCCATCCATCAAATCGTCGCGGCGTTAAAGAGCGCAGATTTACGGCGTGATTAATGCGGGTATGTGGCGCAAGGTGCAGTAAACACAGTCTCAGTGCAACATCAAGCTCACATCCCACGGCTCCTGATACACACCGCTCCGAATCAGGAGAGAGAAAATCAGAGCTTGGATTTGACGAAGGGGGCGGGGACGTGCGGTCTGGGGGACCAGTGTAATGTTGGAGATGTGAGAACAGAGTGAATTAATCAACATCATTAATCTCACACTCACGCGGTCTCACAGGAATAATCATGCACTTCTACAAACTCCAAGACGCAAGTCCTCACAGGGAAAGAAACTCAGGTCATGTTTTCATCAGCTACTGTTCTGATGGAGATCCTGATCAAAGGGTACTTAGGTGGCATCATCACCGGCGCGCCAGTCAATCACACGCAATCATGGGTTGCATCCCAAATCACTGTGGTCAACAGTACTCAAAGTGACACCTCAGCATTTTATTGGATCTGTTAAGGGATCTGTTAAGAGTTACAGTTAAGGGTTCTAACCCCTTTGTAGGGTTCCATCAGAAGACCAACTAAGAACCTTTAAGAGTTCAAAACGTTCTGTGAGTGTAGATGGTCCAACTCCAAACCACACCTCTACCATAATAAATGCCTGTATATTAAATATGGCGTGTAGCTTGGGACACAGCCCATGGAGAGACCAGTGCTCTCACTCTCTCCCTCTCTCTCTCTGTCTGTCTCTCTCTCTCTGTCCGTCTCTCTGTGTCTCTCTCTTTCTCTCTCTGTGTGTCTCTCTCTCTCCCTCTCTGTGTCTCTCTGGCTCTGTCCCTCTCTCTCTGTGTCTCTCTCTCTGTCTCTCCCTCCCTCTCTCTCTCCCTGTCCCTCTCTCTCCCTCTGTGTGTGTGTGTGTGTGTGGGGGTCTCTCTCTGTCCCTCTCTGTGTGTGTCTCTCTCTCTCTCTCTCTCTCTCTCTCTCTTGGTCCCTATCTCTACTCACACTATTAGAATGTGAAATTCTGGTCTCTATTCAGGTTTCTTTTAAAGACAGTCCAGCCTGTGCAGCCGTGAGCGTCTCGTTACAAAGCAACTGCTGATGAAATCAAGGAACAATACATATTCACGTGTCTCTTGGTCAGCAGATAGACAGGAAGTCTCCTGATCCAACTCTCAACGACAGTAAACCACATACACACCAGCGTACGCTGGAGATAATTCATCTTTCTTTCTTGGCTAAACCAACTTCAACTCATTTCCAGACAAACTTTTACAGGGCTTTATTTTAACATGGCTAAAGACGTTATTTTCCATGAAATCCCACAGGATTCCAACTCAAAGGGCTTTTAAACTTGGAGACAGAAGCAGCCTCTATTCCAGCTGTGTACGTTCCAGCCCGAGGATCTGTGCAGTTCTTTGCCTTATTTACAGAACAGACTGCGTTAGAACCTTCTGTTCAGGGACAATATTATTTATTTAATACAATAGAAGCCCTTTCTAATGTCTAAATGTCAAAAGCACTGTTGAGTTCTGGATGGTGATTGGATTCATTCAAATACGTTATCGTTTCTATAGTAGCGGCTCATTCGCAGGGATGTGAGGTCTTCTGTAAGGAGAAATGTGTTTGTGTAACATATATGGAAGGACTCTCCAGTGTCAGAACTGTGTAACAGTCAGAGGTAAAGCTGACTTTACCTCCCAAATCTTCATCACAGAGAACAGAGAGAGAGGGAATAGAAGAGAGAGAATAAAGAGAGGGAATAAAGAGAGAATAGAGAGAGGGAATATAGAGAGAGAATAGAGAGAGGGAATAAAGAGAGAATAGAGAGAGGGAATATAGAGAGAGAATAGAGAGAGGGAATAAAGAGAGAGAATAAAGAGAGAGAATAAAGAGAGGGAATAAAGAGAGAATAGAGAGAGGGAATATAGAGGGAGAATAGAGAGAGGGAATAAAGAGAGAATAGAGAGAGGGAATATAGAGAGAGAATAGAGAGAGGGAATAAAGAGAGGGAATTAAGAGAGAATATAGAGAGGGAATAAAGAGAGAGAATAAAGAGAATAAAGAGAGAGAACAGAGAGATACTTATATGGATACCGATACGGATACCAATACGGATACCGATACGGATAAGGATACGGATACTGAGACTGATACGGATACCGGTACTTATACGGATACCGATACGGATACGAATACTGATACGGATACGGATGCGGATACCGATACCGACATGGATACTGATACCGATACGGATACCGATACTGATACCGATACTGATAAGGATACCGATACCGATACCGATATGGATTCCAATACTGATAAGGATATCGATACCGATACTGATACTGATAAGGATACCGATACAGATACGGATACGAATACCAATACGGATAGTGATATGATACCGATACTGATAAGGATACCGATACCGATACCGATATGGATACTGATACTGTCACGGATACCGATACGGATACTGATACAGATACAGATACCGATACGGATACTTATAAAGATACGGATGCTGATACTGATACGGATAAGGATACCGATACCGATAAGAATGCTGATACTGATACAGATACCGATACGGATATGGATACCGATACGCATACGGATACCGACATGGATACTGATACCGATACGGATACTGATACGGATACCGATACGGATAAGGATACCGATATGGATACCGATACTGATAAGGATACCGATACCGACACGGATACCGATACCGACACGGATACCGATATGGATACGGATACTGATACGGATACGGATACTGATAAGGATACCGATACGGATACCGATATGGATACCGATACAGATAAGGATACCGGAACGGATACGGATACGGATCCTGATACAGATACCGATACCGATTCCGATGTGGACACCGATACGGATACGGATGCTGATACTGACACGGATACTGATACTGATACGGATACCAATACTGATAAGGATACAGATACTGATACTGATAAGGAAACAAATACGGATACTGACAAGGATGCTGATACTGATACAGATACTGATAAGGATACTGATAAGGATACCAATACGGATACCGATAAGGATACTGATACGGATACCGATACGGATATTGATACGGATACTGATACGGATACTGATACATTATGCATTCTAGCTTTATGAAAGGGTCCTAGTAGGGGTTGTTGGTGTTGGGGAAACATTGTGTTTTATGGTTCTACAAGGAACGTTAAGAGTTCCCATAAAGGGACAACTGAAGAACCTTAAAACCTTAAAGAGCCTTAATATGAGTCCCTAAAGGATTTCATGATCGCAGAAATGAACGGAAAATCAAGGAAATGCCGCAATATTTAAAAATTATTGCAGATTCGGTCCGAGACGCGTCATGTGACGTGCGCACAGCCGAAGCCCTTTTCTATTCACATGCATCAAACATGAGTACAGCTATAAGCTCTCATTTACCGACAAACATCACTGTGAAAGACCGTGCAGAACTACTTCACCGATTCAAGTATCTTTCTGCAATAAAAGCACAAAAAACTCCACAAAATCCTGTACGAACTGATTATTCGGCTTCGGCTATTATATTACATTGTATATATATATATAT
>JAFFST010039345.1:14303-25007 GCA_022414735.1 Noturus placidus
CCCTCCGTTCCAGCACCTTGGAGTAGACTTTACCAGGGAGGCTGAGAAGTGTGATACCCCTGTAATTGGCACACACTCTCTGGTCCCCCTTTTCTATCTACTTGTTGATGGAATTCTAGAAGAACTGAATACACTGGCTAAAATCCCTGGCAAGAATGAAAACAGCACCTGGTCTGTGATCTCATGTGTGCTGGCGATATCGTGTATAATACAGAGTGCTGTCTGTGTATCTGCCTGTGGTTGGATGTAAACAAAAGTAATAAAAATAGCACTGAATTCCCTCGGTAGGTAGAAAGGGCAGCATTTCTACATCAAGAGTTCCATATTGGGTGGAGATGTCCGATCACTCCGTGGTATGAACAGGGTTTGTAGTGAAATGGCTGTGTCCGGAACATCCTCATTTAACCAGGTTTTGGTAAAAGTTAATGTGCAGCAGTCCCTGTACTCTCTTTGAATTGAAATACTGGTTCAGATCTCATCCATTTTATTCAGTAGCGACCTGACATTTGCAAGTAGCAGGCTAGGTAGGGGTGGACCTACCTGGTAGCCTGGTTGCCTGAGCCTTTAGCCTAGCATGCAGCCCCTCTCGCTTGCCACTTCTCCGCTTCCATTGCATTTCCTGTCGGTTATGAGTTTCAGTTAATTGGAGATGTTAAGATTGCTCTGGGTGTAGCCAGGTGAATAATGCAATCCAAGTCCGGGAGACCAAAAGACAGTTCGTGTATTCTGTCATAGTAAAGTGTCTGTCATATGTTCTGTTTGCACAGCTTTTCCATAGTATAAGTAATAACATAACAAGTAAGTAGATGCACCTATAGAAGAAGTAAGTTAATAAGCATCCAGTGTTTGTCATTTACACTGTCACAATTTCCCCTTGAGACAGCGCTGCAGCTTGCAGTGTGCTCGGAAAGCCGGAGTGCATGTGCGTGCACGCTTTTCAGTTGTTTATGACTGTGACTTTGTTTATTGTGGACACGTGCGTTTGTTTTGATTATGTTCTGTCTCCACCATGTTTAGTCATTGGTTGTTTTCCTAAATTGTGTCAATACTGTCATCAAACTGTCCGTGTTTACCATGAATACGTTAGTCATTTATACCCCTTATGTCTCTATGCAAATTGCGCAGTATTGAATTTAGCTCTTTACCTAGCTCTCGTTTCTCAATTCCCAATTCTTGTTTCATGTTTCTTGTTATTGATCTTGTTTCTCGTTTCCTTGTTTTGAGTCCAGCCTAGCCCAGTTTATGCCCATTTGCCAATCGCCTGACCCTTGGCCTGTTTTGTTCAGGCTTTATCAAAACCAGATCTTTATCTGCATTTGCATCCGTACTCAACTCCGTTATGTCTCAGAATGTTACATACACATTCTTCAAAGTTTTTAAGCTGTTGTTTGTCATCTAACTTTGCTGAAACATTTAACTGTGTGTCATCAGTATAACCATGTTTAATACCATGTTTACGAATAATATTACCCAGAGGTGGCATATATAATGAAAAAAGCAGTGGGCCTAAAACAGAACCTTGCAGAACACCAAACTTTACCATAGTATGTGAAGAGAAGTCACCATTTACATCTACAAACTGATAACGATCAGTCATCTGAGCCAGCAGAGGGCCATTCCCTTAACTCCAACAAAATTTTCTAGTCTATCAAGGAGAATAATATGATCAATGAAATCAAAAACTGCACAAAGGTCTTTAATATGGTAGAACCTTAAGTACTGTAATGTCGTATGCATGGCAGTTAATACTATTTTCACAATAAACGACACATCACACTGTTTTTGCAGAATACACAAAGGTTAGTGACACTTAATTTAACCTAAAATTTTTACCATAACCTTTAAAGATTTTCTGTTTGCTACCAAGCGTACTTTGGCAACTCTAGTCAGTGAGTGACAGAGAGGAGCAGCACATTCATTTGCTTCTAACTTTATCTCTGAGTAAATCATTTCACTTGTAGCCGAAATCACAGCACAGCTGTTGTCTTTAACTAATGTGTGTGTGTTTTTTTTGACAGAGGACGTCATTGCTATAAAATCATTTTAACAGTGCAGAGCAGCGGCTTGGAAATCATTAGAATGTGATGTGTTTCAGTCACTATTTCATTCTAGTTCCTTTATCTGACAACAGAAACAGAAAAAATATGTAAATGAGAACTGTTACAATACCTGGCAAGGAGGCAAGTGTGGGCAGAGCAGCAACAGGAGGACAAGGAAACAGCTGAGAGCAAAGTCTGAAACAACAGATGATGATCAGGAGTGACGATGAAATAATCCAAAGGGGTATTCATGAGTCGAAGATGAGGCAAATGTTGTCAAAGGTAAAAACAACCTGTTTTAGCCTAAGTTAAAAACTTCAGGCAGAGAGTTAGTGGATGTCAAAAGTGAATAAACTTTATAGTTTAAAGTTTAAAGTGAATAAACAATAAAGTTTGACTGTCTGCAGAGAGTCCAACTTGTACATACAACTTTTACATACAGTGCTTTGCGAAAGTATTCGGCCCCCTTGAACTGTTCGACCTTTTGCCACATTTGAGGCCTCAAACATAAAGATATAAAACTGTACTTTTTTGTGAAGAATCAACAACAGGTGGGACACAATCATGAAGTGGAACCAAATTTATTGGATATTTCAAACTTTTTCAACAAATAAAAACTGAAAAATTGGGCGAGCAAAATTATTCAGCCCCTTTACTTTCAGTGCAGCAAACTCTCTCCGGAAGTTCAGTGAGGATCTCTGAATGATCCAATGTTGACCTAAATGTCTAATGTTGATAAATAGAATCCACCTGTGTGTAATCAAGAAAGCCATTTTGCAAAAAATGGCCACAAGCCGCCTGGGAGACACACCAAACATGTGGAAGAAGGTGCTCTGGTCAGATGAAACCAAAATCGAACGTTTTGGCAACAATGCAAAACGTTATGTTTGGCGTAAAAGCAACACAGCTCATCACCCTGAACACACCATCCCCACTGTCAAACATGGTGGTGGCCGCATCATGGTTTGGGCCTGCTTTTCTTCAGCAGGGACAGGGAAGATGGTTAAAATTGATGGGAAGATGGATGGAGCCAAATACAGGACCATTCTGGAAGAAAACCTGATGGAGTCTGCAAAAGACCTGAGACTGGGACGGAGATTTGTCTTCCAACAAGACAATGATCCAAAACATAAAGCAAAATCTACAATGGAATGGTTCACAAATAAACATATCCAGGTGTTAGAATGACCAAGTCAAAGTCCAGACCTGAATCCAATCGAGAATCTGTGGAAAGAACTGAAAACTGCTGTTCACAAATGCTCGCCCTCCAACCTCACTGAGCTCGAGCTGTTTTGCAAGGAGGAATGGGCAAAAATTTCAGTCTCTCGATGTGCAAATTTGATAGAGACCTACCCCAAGCGACTTACAGCTGTAATCGCAGCAAAAGGTGGCACTACAAAATATTAACTTAAGGGGGCTGAATAATTTTGCTCACCCAATTTTTCAGTTTTTTATTTGTTGATAAAATAAAATGGGTGGGAAGTGGCTGGGAAGTGTAGTTCTCATTGGCTCGGTGGCCACGAGTTCGCCGTGGCGTAACAAGAACAGCTTTATTGGGAATAAGGCAGTATAAATATATAGTATGTGGGCACTCAGAGTAGGAGAGAAGCAAACAGATGTAAAGGACTGACACTAGACAGTGATAGAATAATGAATATACTAATTAGCGCATGACATCATCTAGCAATTTTCAGCAACTTTCCATTGAAAGTTGTTGGCAACAGTGCTCCTGTCAGTCACCTGGAATATATTAACATTATGGTGAAGGAGAAGCAATGCCTGGGCAATGCAAATTTGGTCCAACATGGCTTGGAAAGACACAATATAAAATGTTGCTTTATTAGTATTATTTTTTGGAATTTAAAAAGAATAAATAAATAATAAGTTTGAATTAAAGCTCCAATCAGCGATGAATAGACCCTCGCACCGTTCCGATGCATCTGCAAAATTTAGTGAGTTTTTGGATATGTTTAGGCCCACTAAAAATGCGATTCATTTGATAACGGAAGAAGAAGAAGAAGAAGAAGAAGAAGAAGAAGAAACGGAGCAGATCCAATAGTGTGTCACACCAGCAGTGCTTGTGTCCTAATGAGATCTTTTGTTACAAACCAGTCCTCGAACTGAATCTGTGGCACGATAAGTGTGAGTGTGAGCATCTTGAACCTCTATGTCCGAAGAGTATGGTTCACATGATGCAGATCTAAAATTGGCCGCATACTCCCATCGTTTTTGCAGACAAGGAAATAATGGCTGTAAAAACCTCCCTTCCTTAGTGAACGGGGTACATGTTCTATGGCCCCTTTGTCCAAAAGGGACTTCCTGCGCAAACATTGGGCTCTGCCCTGTCCTGCACTAACATTGGGCTCTGCCTTGCTTCCTGCGCTAACATTGGGCTCTGCCCTGTGCTGACAACTGTGGTGAGCACATTTCTGAACTGGGGGGGTCGAGCTCTGAACTGGACCCGGTAACCCTTTTCTATGGTAGAGAGAACTCATGGAGACACATTTGGCAGTAGTTTCTGCCCTATCTGCCCTAACAACCTCATGTCCCCTGATACGTGGCCGTGGCTGTAGGCGCCCGGTCCCCCACCTCTCTGCGGGTGGAGGCAGGCTGCCACACTCACCTTCTGTGCCTCCCTCACACTTGCGCTGGCCTGGGCTCCACTCATGGCAAACTCGACATGACGTGGAAGGAACTGTCTGAACTCCGCTGTTTGTTGCTTTGCCTCGCCAAACCTGTTGGCGATGTCATTAACTGCACCGCTAAACAGGCCGGAAGGTTTAACGGGGCGTCCAGCAAGGAGAGCTTATCTTTGTCCCACATCCCTGAGAGGTTGAGCCATAGCTGCCTCTCCGCCACAACCAGGCAACCCATTGAACGGCCGATATGACGGGCCGTTTGTTTGGTAGCCCGGAGAGATAAATCTGTGGCGTGGCGCAGCTCTGCCACTGCCTCAGGCCCATTTCCCTCCCCAGTATCAAGCTCACTCAACAGGTCTGCTTGATAGGCCTGCAACACTGCCATTGTATGCGGTGACCCACAATCAAGACCCGCTACCACATAGGCTTTGCCCACCAACACCAAGGTGGCCTTACATGGCTTAGAAGGTAAAGTTGGCCTTCCTAAATTAAATTCCATTGATGGAGAGAGGTGGCTCACAAGTGCCTCCTCCACCTTCGGCATCACTAAATAGACATGCTGCTCACTCCCCATGACAGCCGCCCCAGATCCGCGAGGATCACTGAAACCCAACTCCCACGGACGAGAAGAGAGCAAGCCGAGAGCGGAGCTACTTAATTGTGAAATGTTCACAATGCTGACAAACAGACCCCTCGAGGGCTGATGCTCTATGCCCAACCACTTCACACAGAAAGCATGTCCGTCTCCTTCGGTGATGAAACGGGAGCAAGGCATTGTAGGGATAAAGTAAATAACAGCTTCTAAAATCCCTCTTTCCACCATCAGCCTTCAGCCTTTTGGTTAATTGACTCAAAAGAAAAACTATGTGGTTTATTACAGAGCGTATACTTGTTACAAGTGTACAGCTTGCTATGGCAGCACATATACTAAAATTCGAACGATACAGAGAAGATTAGCATGGCCCCTGCGCAAGGATGACACGCAAAATTGTGAAGCATTACTTTGGGCGGCTGTGGCTCAGTTGGTAGAGTGGGTTGTCTACTAATCCACTAATTGTGGGGTTGGTGGTTCGAATCCCGGCCCGGGTGATCCCATGCTGAAGTGTCCTTGGGCAAGACACTGAACCCTAAGTTGCCCCCAATGGCAAGCTAGCACCTTGTATGGCAGCTCTGCTACCATTGGTGTACGAGTGTGCTCATTTGTAAGTCGCTTGTAAATGTAAAAATTATATTTCTGTAAAGCTGCTTTGAGACAATGTCCATTGTAAAAAGCGCTATACAAATTGATTATTATTAATTATACGTCTCCAGAGAGTCTAAATGAACACACTTTCAACCAGAGCAGTTCAAAGAGACGTCCGATTTATTTCAGATTCACAGAGGTTTATATGGGCAAAATAGCCCTGCATAGGCGCACTGCTGTGTGGAAATAATATGGCAGTTGAACTGTCTTTCCCCGTATGTGAAAACATCTTAGGCAATACAGTACTAGTATGTACAGCAGTTGTTGTTCATATATGGTCTGGTTCACTTAACAGAAAAGAGGAAGTTCCTACGGTGACATTTTAACTGGCATGTACACATCAGACAGGTCTAGGAAGTTCATGAGACAGAAATTAAACTATAACCTAAACATACTTGTACATATCTGAGGGAATATAGAATAGAGAGTTTCCAACAGGCATTACACACTTTCTGAATTCTTTCTTGCTCATTCTTTCTTTCTCTTTTCTTTTTTTTTAAAAGGGATAGAAAGATTTAGATATTTTTGAGAAAATAAGAGTAGTAATGAAACATCTTTTGTCACACAAAGAACAGACATGCAGTCTCACTGAAGATAATAAGGCTTGCTGCATGCTCCCATATTGTTATGCTAAATGCAACGTCGAAGTTCGTCGAAGGGAACTTACACAGTTTTCCAGGTCATGCACTTTTTAGACTGTCAATTACTGCACTGGTGAGCTTTGCAGTAATGGAAACAATATAGTAATTTGGCAGACACTGCATTACACTATTTGCATTTTCATTCAAATTATGTCACAATTTCTGCGTCCATAATTAGGATATGCAATTGCAGATACAGTTTGCAATAGCTTTTGAATATTATTTGCAAAATACTTCCATAGCCTTTGCTAATTTACACACCTCTACAATGCTACTTTTAGTAAACTCTGAAAAAACTACCTTTGAAAATCTATGCTTGCCTAAGACCCTAAGATTGCCTGCTATGTCTAGTGGCCTGGCTCTTAACTAGTGCTGCTGTTGCTCCTAAAGGCATTCACTGCCCTAAATCCATTACACCATTGCTGAGATATGCCCTCACTTCCTGTTAGGTGACATCACCATCAAATTTGTTTGTGTGTTATGAATAAATATGTGTTTATTCATGTCAATAAGTGTTTTTACTGTCAATGTTTAAACCTGAGCCTCGTCCCAAGCATTGCAATGCCCAGTGTACCCAGTGACTCTGGAGTTTAAAAAAAACAACTTTTTTTTGAAATACAAAATGGCCAACATTGAGAAATGACAAATTCCTTAGATCATCCACACTTGGAACCTTCAAGTGAATCAACAGCAACATAAATCTTGATTGTAGGATGAGCATTTCAAAAGGTATAAGCAGTTTTATAAATTTGTAAATAATATTGACACCCAGAGGTGAATTTATACTTCATGGAAACCCTTAGGATGATGTCCTTCAGTTATCTACAATTTTCTTCAAAATATGTCACACAGTTGCTGACATTATGCCCTCACTTCCTGTTGGGTTTGCCATCAAATTTGTTTGCGTGTTATGGATGACCAATCCTATAAATCTAAAAAACAACTTTTTATTAGACTGGTCTCACAATGGTGCATGCCAATTTGGTAATGATTGGACAATATTTGCGGGAAAAGGAGAATTTTTTTTTTTTTTTTAAGTTTTAAATGGTTTAAAATCCAATATGGCAAAAATCAACATCATGATATCTGTTGAAATCAGCTTGACACAAGGAATCATGTTTCTACAACATTCTGCTCTTCAACATTATTATAGTAAGCACATGTCCAAATTTGCCCTATTGGTAATAGGGCAAATTTGGGCAAAACCTCGAGCCTAGTGTCATGATTCCCCCGTAAAGCAGTGTGCAACAGCGCAAATGCGCGAGCACCTGTATGCCCGACGCTGACATTGCTGACACTTCAAAACGTGGACTGTGTTTATGTTTCTGTCATGTCTCCTCCCCGTGTCTGTCATTGGCTAAACTGTCATGTGTCGGTATTACTCTCAGCTATCCACGATTACAATGCTGATAATGAATTCCTATATACCGCGCACCTTCTAGCACACAACGCGGAATATTGAATGTATGAATGAATGTGTGTCACAGCGCAGTCTGACGCATCCGCTGACAATAGTGAACAGGCGCCTGCCTCGGACTCCAACTCCCATGAATCACCGCCGCCGCACCAGCACTCTCATTCCCCGGAATTCTAAGTGCCCGCAACTGTCGCTCATTATTCCACGCAACACTTACCAGCATAAATTCCCCTCTGTCGCAGTCAACAGATGCGAAGTATACGTCTATCCGACTCGTTCCGTAGCGTTACCAAGCCTGTGTATCTCATAGCGATTCCCCGTGTACCTGACCGTGTTTATCGCCTTTCGATTCCGAGTATTGTCTGCCCCGTTCTAGTCTGTTCGTCTGATCGCCTGACCCTCGCTACCCTTTTGGCTTACGTCTTTTCCCGACCTCGTTCTACGTCAGTTTGCATTCCCCCACGCGCTCGCTACAGTTCACCGCGCTGCCGTCTTTCTCGCAATTGGTTCCGCTCCGTTGCCCGGCGTGACAGAATACTTCGCCTATTATGGAACCTGCGGGAGATCCGAGATGGGCAGCAGCCATAGAAGGACATGGCCGCATGTTAAGTGAGCAGGGCGCGCAAATCGCCACGCTGACTGGGGATTTACGCAGCTCCAACAAGCGGCACGCTCCGGCATGGCTGGGGCCACGCCCCCCTCGCGCAGGCAGTCCCCGCCACAGCTCCCAGCTACGCCGACCCCGGAGAGGTATGACGGAGATCCAGCCCGCTGTCGGGCTTTCCTCTGGCAGTGCTCTCTCTTCTTCTCTTCATATCCCAACATGACGGATCAGCAGCGAGTCATCCATTTCATGCAGTATTTAACCGGCAAGGCGCTGCTTTGGGCTACCGCCGAGTGGGGGCAGGAGGGAGCAGAGAACTGCTCCTATGAGCAGCTCACCGCCCGCTTTCGAACGGTCTTTGATCATTCCTCAGGCCTCCGAGAGACCGGGGAGGAGCTTATGTCCTTATCGCAGGGAGCACGCAGCGTTGCGGATTATGCGGTGGAATTTCGGACCGTCGCCGCACGGAGCGGGTGGAACGATCCAGCTCTAAAGACCATGTTCCGCCGTGGATTAAATGCTGAGATCGTTAAGGAACTGGCATGTCACGATGATGAGGGGACACTGGAAACTTTGATCACATTAGCCATTCGAATTGACCGTATGCTCCAGGGACGTGCCCTTCACCCAGTTGTCCAGGCTATGCCAGGTCCGGGAGGTGCAGAGGAGCCGATGGAGTTGGGAAAAGCCCGCCTGAGCGAACGGGAGAAGCGACTCCGGGAGAACCAATGCTTCTACTGTGGCAGGTCTGACCACTTCATCCGCCAGTGCCCTGACAGACCGGTAAGGTCACGCCCCGCGCCAAAGGTAAGCCGACACACCCTAATGCCTTATGGAGTACAGTCTGCTTTTACCCTTCCTGTGTTAATTAAGCATGCATCGGGTTCCTATGTTGTAGAGGCTTTGATCGACTCCGGGGCTGCCGTTAACTTCATTTCACAAGCCACCATTTCCCAATATAACCTCCCTGTCTGTCGTTTGGAACACCCGCGCCACGTCCAGGCCATCGACGGCGCCCCCATCGGGAGGGGTTTGATCACCCATTGTACCGAGCCCCTCCACCTCTGCGTCAGTGCCCTACATCATGAAACCATCCGCCTGTATGTTATCAAGATAGCGCGTCATCCGGTGGTCCTCGGCCTTCCCTGGTTGCAGCAGCACGACCCCCAAATCTCATGGACACAAAGAGAGATCGTACAGTGGTCCTCACAATGTCTCACCAAGTGCCTCCAGGACCTGGTAACCCCCGTCACCTCCACCACAATAGAGAGCCACCATCCGGCCAACCTAGTGGTCATCCCACCGGCGTACTACGATCTCCGGGAAGTTTTTAGTAAGAGGAGGGCAAGTGGGCTTCCCCCTCACCGGGATTATGATTGCACGATAGATCTCCTACCCGGCGCCAGTGTAACCCCTCACCCTCAAGGAACAGGAGGCTATGGAGGAGTACATCCAGGAGGCCCTGCACCAGGGGTATATTCAACCCTCCACGTCCCCAGCTTCCGCGGGGTTCTTTTTTGTCGAGAAGAAGGGAGGGGGCCTCCGACCCTGTATCGACTACCGGGGATTCAACCAATGTTGTATAAAATACCGTTACCCCTTACCCTTGGTCCCGTCTGCCCTGGAGCAGCTCCGTACCGCCAAGGTATATACCAGACTAGATCCACGTAGCGGCTACAATTTGGTGCGCATCCACGAAGGAGACGAGTGGAAGACTGGGTTTAGCACTACCTCTGGGCACTACGAATACCTAGTAATGCCGTATGGGCTGGCCAACGCGCCCTCGGTATTCCAGTGCCTCATTAATGATGTACTACGGGACATGTTGGGGTGGTACGTGATTGCCTACATAGATGACATACTCATCTACTCGAATACCCAGGAGGAACACGTGCAACATGTACGCCAGGTTCTACGTCGGCTGTGGAAGAACAAGTTGTATGTTAAGGCGGAGAAGTGCGAGTTTGACCAACACAGGATCGCCTTCCTGGGGTATGTGATTAGTCCCCAGGGAGTCGCCATGGACCAGGGGAAGGTCAAGGCGGTACAGGAATGGCCCACACCTACAACTATTAGGGAGCTACAACGTTTCCTGGGATTCGCCAACTTTTATCGTAGATT
>JAFFST010039570.1:7981-19288 GCA_022414735.1 Noturus placidus
AGAGAGAGAGAGAGAGAGAAAATGAACATATTATAGATATTATTGGTATAGATTGGGGACAGCCAATCAAATGGACATCAATCAATCCCTGGAAAACCAAGTGTGCATCTTTGCACAGCATGATTAGAGTTCATTTACAAAGGTCAATATTTTAGTGGTAGAAATAGCTGCCTAGCTGTCATAACTTGTCAGAAAACAAACGTGTTTTCTGTCTTCTCTGACATTAATATTTTTTGTATAACCAATTTTCTGTTTCATCCATCCATCCATCCATCTTCAACCGCTTACTCCTTTTCAGGGTCACGGGGGAACCTGGAGCCTATCCCAGGAAGCATCGGGCACAAGGCGGGGTACACCCTGGACAGGGTGCCAGTCCATCGCAGGGCACAATCACATACACATTCATACACTACGGACACTTTAGACACGCCAATCAGCCTAACATGCATGTCTTTGGACTGGGGGAGGAAACCGGAGTACCCGTAGGAAACCCCCGACACACTGTGCACATTTCAGTCAAATATATAAGCACCCTAGGACATAGTGTTCATATTGGCTGGTTCCTCCTTATGGCACTATATTTGGACATATTAACTATCTGATTCGCATTTAGTAGCCACATTTAATTTGTTAGATTAATTTGTTATTAAATTAAACTATTAAATCATTTATATTTACTTAAAGGATTGGTGAAGTAGCATAGTTATATTATACTAGGCTTGCATTGATAAATATATTATGTTAGATTTCCGATTTCTTCTCATGAACATCTGGTCTATCTCTGCTCACTGATCTGAAGGCAAGAGGTTTTATACATTTGGTACAAAACAAAGCATTTTTTCGTAGATGCTGATTCATCTCAGATTTAATACAGTCTTAATTAAAACCCTTTTAATACTTACATTACAATTAACGAGAAACCTACCTCTCTGCACTGGGTCATAGAAATATCCATGGTCTCTCAGATTTGCATAGACTGAGGGAAGCAGGTCAGCAAGATAATGTTGAGTGAATGTTCTAGCAGCTATTTTCTCTGCTGTTTCTCTTTCCTTCTTCAAGACCAACCGTTGCTGCTTAATCCTCTGGTCCTGCAATTTGGAATACAGGTCAGATGCTATATCAACCATGTTCTGAACGACATACAGTATACCTATCTATCTAAACATGCTGAAAATCGGTCAGATATACTAGATAAATTATCCGGGTGGCTGTGGCTTATATGGGGCGGTTGTGGCTCAGTCGGTAGAGCGGGTTGTCCACTAATCGTAGGGTTGGTGGTTCGAATCCCGGCCCGGGTGATCCCATGCCGAAGTATCCTTGGGCAAGACACTGAACCCTAAGTTGCCCCCGATGGCAAGCTAGCACCTTTCCATCCATCCATTTTGTACACTGCTTGTCCTGGTGAGGGTCACGGTGGCAACATACTAAGTACGGCAGACCAAACCTCCCTTTCTGCAGCAACTGATTTCAACACCTCCTGGGGGACTCCAAGGCGTTCCCAGGCCACCCAGGAGATATAGCCTCTCCAGCATGTCCTGGGTCGGCCTCAGGGTCTCTGCCCAGTGGGGCATGCCTGGTAGAGCTGCACAGGCAGCCTCCTGGGTCACATCCATACCAGATCCACCTCAACTAGCTCCTCTCGATCTGGAGAAGTAGCGATTCTACTCCGAGGCTTTCTCGGATTACTGAACTCCTCACCCTATCCCTAAGGGTGAGTCCAGAAACCCTATGAAGAAACCTCATTTCTGCAGCTTGCACCTGTGATCTTGTTCTGTGATCTGTTGATATCCTGTCCATGAAAATCACAAACAGGATTGGGTACAAGGCGCAGACTTTGCAGAGTCCAACACCCACCTTAAATGTCTTCAACTTGACCAGTTGGCATGTATAAGTGGCCCCAGCAAGCTATACTCCATTAACACCTTCCACAAGACATCCTGTGGAACACGGTCATACAGATGTGGCCCGTTCGTTGCACGTTTTATCACACCCTTCGTCAAGTGTGATCACGTGGTATACTGCAGTCATGGCTCTACGAATTTAAATTCATTTTATATGCTTCATACAATAACCACCAGGTAGCGCATGGAACAACATACTGTAGCTGAACACGGTACAATGAAAATGGAATGTGTGGTCGAATGGTTCACATTAAAATATTACTTTTCTCATCAAAACGTATGATAAACCTAATTTAAAAAAGATTTTAATTACAAGATTATGTAAAATATAAAGTGGGTGTGATTGAGTCTCGTAGTACAGGTACATTAATTATAGTACTTAAGTTAAGGAGATTTTATATGTATGCTAGGATAGTCTAGTGGTAACATGTAGGTTTACTATACCAGTGACCAGGGTTTGAGCCTCAGCTCATCTGACTGTTTTTTAAATGAGCCGGGTTTATCACTGCAGAAAGTTCATCGAGGTAACACTGAATGAATTCCACGTGAACAACACTAACCCTAACGAATGAATTCCACGTGAACAACACTGACACTAACTCCGACAGCGTGCTTTCAGTTGATGTAGATAGATAGATAGATAGATAGATAGATAGATAGATACTTTATTGATACCCAATGGGAAATTCAAGATCCCAGTAGCTCAAGACATCACACACACAATACAACATACAATACAGTAAGGTAAAAATGAAATAGAGGTAGGGGTTGTACATGTGGGTTAATATAGTCCATAAACAGTGTAGACAGTGTAAAAAGTAAAACAGTCACACAGTGGGCCAGTACACAACATAGTTATGCCCCATTTATATTTTTGATAAGCTGCAGAGATATTCAAGACAACTTATATATATATGAATTTAATATATAACACAGTTTTATTCACAAGTGTCATGTTTGTGATTTTTATTCGCTATGTAGAATATTTAGATCAAGCAATGTGACAATGTGACCTTCAATGCTCGTTTGCGTCTCCCGGGTCTATTTGTCCCATTCGTCTGGTCCAACTAATCACCTCAACAAGTGGTGATCTGTTGATATCTCTGCTCCACTCTTCACGCGAGTGTCCAAAACATACAGCCTTAGCTCCGATGACACAGTTATAAAGTCAATCATCGACCTTTGGGCCAAGCGGCTCCGGAACCAAGTACACTTATGAGCATCCTTATGCTTGAAAATGGTGTTTATTATGGACAATCCATGACTAGCACAGAAGTCCAATAACACTCAGGTTCAGATCAGAGAGGCTGCTTCTCACAATCACCCCCCTCCAAGTATCTCCATTGTTCCCTATGTGCACGTTGAAGTCTCCTAATAAGACTACAGAATCGGTAGGCTGCACCCTATCGAGCACCGTACCCACCTTCTCCAAGAAGGCCTGATACTCTGAACTCCTGTTCGGCACATACGCACAGATAACAGTCACAGAGATATGAAGCCTCATTGAGATGACCCTCTCATCTACAAGGACAAACTCCAACTGTGCGGCACCCAACTTGGGACTTGTATCTCCACACTTGCCTGGGGCCACTCACATAGGTCCACTCTGGAGTAGGAGAGAGAACACTCCTGATTGAGAAGTTTGGTTCCAGAGCCAATGCTATGCCTGGAGGTGAGACCTATATCAAGTCAGTACCTTTCCACCTCATCCACAAGTTCTGACTCTTTCCCCACCAGTGACATAACATTCCACGTCCTCACAATACAGTCTCCCATGCCAAGGTCCAGTCCATCTAGGTCTATCCCTACCGCTGCCGATCTGGCATCGCACCCGACCCCCATTCTTCACTTTGGGCCCACAAGGCGGCTCTACGCAGCCATTTCAGGCTGTGTCCGACCAGGTTACATCGGTCGCCTGGCCACCAGGTGTTTGCGGACAAACACCACCCCCAGCTCTAGCTCCAGGGGTGGGTCCCGGTATCCCTGTTCCAAGCGAGGTTCTCTCAGTCTTAATAGTGACCATCATGGGGGTGTTTAGGTGGATCATTAATCTGGAGCCTTGCCTCAGACTGTTTTGCCAAGGGAAACCCTTCCAGGAGTACTAGCCTCCAGACAACATAGCTCCAAGGTTCACAGGATCACACAAGCCCTTCCATGATTACAAGGTTATGATCCAATGGCGGGTATGAGCCAATGGAGGGTACTAGATAAATTAATTGATGTAAATACAGATTATTAATTATTATCTATCTAAAACTACTGAAGATCAATCATATCATTTCTAGGACCAAGAAATGGGCAAAATGAGAATTCAAGCTGAACATAATGCAATTGATTATACCTTCTCCTCACGGTGTCGCCTCTCCTCCTCCTCCAGTCGTTGAACTTCCACCAATTCAGCATTACGCAACTCCTGGAAAGCACGCTGTTTAGCCATCAACCCAGCCAGCTCTTCCTCCTCCAGTACTTCTAGCAAAGCCTGCTCCATGGTCTTTCCCACCAACACTTGCAATACTGGCTGCACCTCCAGATCAAAGTTAAACAGCTGCAACCAAGAAAGACAACTACTTTATTAGACTAACTATAATTAAGTTGAATTTGTTGTGAATCACTACAAAAATGGGCTTAAACGGTCCACAATTAAACTGATATTCTCACCAATCGAATGCAAATACCTACATGTTACAGGGACACTTGTAATAACTGTATTTTGTGGGTTTTTTTTATTGTATCTATTGAGCATCTGTCTGAGAAATCATAAAGTGCAAAGTCATCTGTCCTGAAGACTTCACTGTGGTGGACAAATGACTAGGAACAAATTTCCCTATGAGTGTCAAGGACAATTCAAACCATACGCATTTCTGAAGCATTTTTGTAAGTCACCCTGCACTTTTTATTTGTTTTTCACTCATGTTGCACTCAAAGCCTTGTCCAGTATTAGGTGTGTCACATTTAGACATACACAACTAAGAATTTATTAATTATATTGTTTATTGTTTTAATTGTTTTGTGTATATATAGTTCACATCCTTTAATGTTTTCTACATAAATATGACCAAAGATATCATCAGATTTTCTCAAGAATATGAGCAGAAGAATAAAGTTAATGTTTTGGAATGGCCAAGTCAAAGTCCTGACCTTACTCCAATAGAAATGTTGTGGAGGGACCTGAAGCAAGCAGTTCATGTGAGTACATCCACCAACATCCCAGAGTTGAAGCTGTTCTGTACTGAGGAACGGGCTAAAATTCCTCTAAGCCGATGTACAGGACTGATCAACAGTTACCCCAAACATTTAGTTGCAGTTATTACTACAGAAGAGGGTCACACCAGATACCGAAAGCAAACGTTCACATACTTTTGCCACTCACAAATGTGTAATATTGGATTATTTTCCTCAATAAATAAATGGCCGAGTGTAATATTTTTCTCTCGCTTGTTTAATTGACTTCTCTTTATCTACTTTTAGGACTTGTTTGAAAATCTGATGATGTTTTAAGTCATATTTATGCAGGAACATAGAAACTTCTAAAGAGTTCATTAAATTTCAAGCACCACTGTAAATACTGAAAAAATATTTCCACACTGTATATGCTGTCTTATTCAGAATTTAAGGTCTGCTTGACTACCATATCAACATCCACCCACTCTTAATCAGACCCTGGTAATGAGTCTTTGTAGATAACAGCACAGCTTTTACTTCTCTTCTTAGAAGGACTGTGGCAATACAGGAAACTGTTTAAAAAGTTGCCATAACTATTAAAGCTGAAAACCATAAACCATGCTGATCAATAATGAATAAGTTACCTCTCCTTCTTCTATCTGTGATGCTGCATCTTTGCCAGATTTGGCAGGGATAAAGAGAGGTGTGGCTGGCTTGTCCAGAAATGCATCTGTCTGGCATTCCACACTGGAATCCTCAATATGATCACTCAGCTCCTCCAAGTATAATTCTAGGATACAAAACATACTTAGCCTTGTGCATGGATTAGCATGTTTATTGAAAAACACCTGATCTAAGAAACTGGTTTGATCCCTGAGAATGCTAGCCTACAATTTATGCCTAGTGACTGCCAAATGTGGCTAGAAATTAGCCATGTCAAATTTAATATGTTTTCAATATGTACACAGAAACACGGATATGCGAGTAGTTCTCGCTACAGTTTCAAAATACTGTCTAGAGGATTGATTAACTTCTGTTGTATTGTTTTATAAGCAGCCTAAAATGAGACATTTACGGGTTTAAAAGATTTATTTTGTTCAGCCCTAACTCCATGTTATCCCACATATGCGCTACAAACCATGGATTGTAATCTGGATCAGCTATACATTGGCTCTTTGACAAGCATGTGGCTCGCCAGGTGCACGTGAATGTGCGTAAACATGTATGTCTGTAATTTAATGTTACCAATGCTTTAGCAATGTAAAGCCTTTTACCATGCCAATAAAGCAACCTTGGATCTTGAATAGGTTTCATGTTGCTCAGGTGAAAACTCAAATTGAAAGAGCTGTATATATTGTCCGTTGTATATTTGTTTGTTTTTGAGTTGTCTATGGACCTAAATAAAATTGAAATGTTATTGAAAAAACGTGTTTGTTTATAATAGTAAAATATTAGTTTTTGCAATGGATCTTTGAAAAAAATCCAGAATAAAATCAGAACAGACGCTGTTAAGCACTTGGTCCAGATTTTAATATTCTGCCATATTTGGTGGTTTGAATTCCTTGAATGAGGACTCTAAGTTACCACTAAACATGAGTCAATAAAGTTTGTTAATCTAACAAGATTTTCACTGCCACGATCCATGGTTTTAACAATGTGTGGATGTGCATTGCTGCAAGTGTGTACTGTTTAGTTTATTGACCTACACTGCTCAGTTTAGCATGAATGTTGTAATTCATGCTTTCTCTGTAGACGTCACATGCATAATACACTATTTATAATTTGGCTAGTGTAAAAGTTTAAATCAACTTCACAATACAATAACTTTCACTAATGCGGTCACTTCCTGCATAAGATAAGCTGCTACTGAAAACGATCGGGACGATTCTGTTAAGACATTCCTGTATATCGTAAAACCGTCCATGAATTTACTCTCACTACTTGACACAAGTGACAAGAATATAATGAACAGAATCTATAGGTGAAAAACTATAGTGCACGCTACAAAGTGGCGGTTCGATTCCCGGCCCGGATGACTCCACATGCCGAAGTGTGGCAAACATGAACCCTAAGTTGACCCCGATGGCAAGCTAGCACCTTGCATGGCAGTTCTGCTACCATTGGTGTGTGAGTGTGTGTGTGAATGGGTGAATGAGACACAGTGTAAAGTGCTTTGGATAAAAGTGCTATATAAGTGCACCATTTACCATTACCATTTACAATACAACTACATCTTTCAGACAATGGCTCCCAGTCACACTAAGTTACAAAATACTGCCATTTTAATGTTCTGTCATTTTCATTCAAATAAAGACTTCATATTATTACTTGCATCTGAAATTACACTTATGTCCATGTCTAACACCCTAGGTTCAAACCTATGAGGCTGCCGAACTTAAACTCCCAGTACACAGTCAATGAACAGAATTAAAAACTGTATGAATCACTGTGTAAACAGATATGTCTTGTGAAGTACAGTATGTGTCATTCCTAATTGGATGCACAATACAAGCATGTCTGACAAACATTATGTTTTACAGAAGAATTATAAAACCTTTTTAGCTAGACTGTCTTTAAAAGCTGATCACTATGACTAAAACAGATTGCTATAAGCACACGGTGTGGGGTCCATAAAGCATAGCTAGGCGTTCTGCATGTTTTAATTTTGTTACAGTGGAAAGAAAGCATCCAGAAAGGAATTAGTGCAAATGAGAAGACAAGAAACAGTGGTGATGAAGAGACTGAATGATTATAAAGCAGTGTTAACGTACTATCACTGTGTTAGATTGACATGCTTTGCTTAAAATATTGTATTTATAAGAATAAAACCATTGGAAAGGTTTCTAAAATGATTAATGAGTA
The DNA here is from genome assembly GCA_022414735.1 of Noturus placidus. NCBI lineage: Eukaryota > Metazoa > Chordata > Actinopteri > Siluriformes > Ictaluridae > Noturus > Noturus placidus. Next base: position 15,907 of record JAFFST010039570.1, read on the forward strand.
GCTACCAGTCTGAACATCTACGTGCTTTCTGTTCTCAAATGTGCTTGGACTTCTTGTCTGAAACTTGTCTTTTGCCCTCTTTCTTGCTATGGCTCGTCGCCTTGCTTGTTCCTGCTGTTGGATCTCGACTGGGTCAGGCTGAGATGTCTGTTAATCACATACATTATAGTAAGTACCATGTTAACTGCTGGCATCGGAGTGAAATCTACCGAGGCACATTGCTACCAAACAAGAACAAAAAACCCCATCAGCATCACATTATTATGAGAAACATTTTGTTGCTACAAGAAAACATCTTTATTTATCCATGTTTATTTTAATTAGAAAAAGTCCTTATTGTGAGATAAATATGATATTTTAAATAAAAAAACATAAATAAAGGAAGTATTCCCAAATCCCAGCATTCATACAAATTATGATTTCTAGGGACTCATATGTAATAAAGTACATCCTGCGTCAATAGTGATTCCTGTCTTAGCTCAACTTCACAAGAGTCCAAAATTTTAAAATAAAAGCCTGACAGCATTTTGCAGAACATCATACCCACACTGAAGTCATTTAACCCTTACTTACAGTACACTGCCATCCCATTCCACCAGTGGACATTTTCAATCAGTGTAAACAAATGAATTCATTTAAGTCTGTTATTTGATTTTTCAGGACAATGTTGGGAGTCTATCCCAGGGAGCATAAGGCACAAGGCGGGGTACACCATGGACGGAGTGCCAATTCATCGCAGGACACAATCACATTCACATTTATACACTACAGACACTTTTGGACATACCAATCAGCCTACCATGCATGTCTTTGGACTGAGGGAGGACACTGGAGAACACGGAGGAAACCTCCACAACACAGGGAGAACATGCAAAATTTGAAATTGTTGCTTTTGCAACTGAACCACAGTTCCGACATGTTTCGGTCCTATTGTTGCTGCAAAACAACACAATATTTGCATGCGAAGGCTATTATCTTTGTGAGCATGGCTACCGCAAAGTGCATCTGCTGTCTGGGAATGAGCGCTCTTTCATCTTTGTCATTGTCTAGTGCAAGGTGATCAGCTGTCTGACTGGTTGAATGCTGACCGTGGAAATGAAGATTGAAGCTGATTGGTTGAAAATGAATTGTTTGTTGGGGAGAAAGAAGAGTTGATTTTTTTTATCTTTGGTTTTAATAATGTACTGTATCAAGTCATTCCAAATCAAAGGGCCCGAGTCTGGGTGAAGTCAAAAGTCACTGATGTCAAAGTCAAAGTCTTCTTGGATTATGTCGAGTCGAAAGTCAGCAAATTTGTGACCCAAGTCCAAGCAGAGTCCATGTCATGTCCCCAAATCCAAGTCAAGTCCATGTCATGTATTTTCTTGCATGGCAGTAATGTGGTTCAATAGTAAACATTTCATGAATTTGTGCCATGTATGCTTGCTGTGTGTATAAATACTCACGACTGGCAGCATGTGTTGTGCATAGGTGTTTCCTCTAACGACACGTCGATCATACATAATGTTTCCATAGACTGGTCGTCCATCGTTTCTGCATCATGTGAAAAATTAAAAATAAGTTGAGTTTAAACAAACATAAATCATTTAGACCAGTGTTTCCCAAACGTTTCCAGGGCAAGGCTCCCCAAATGGCATTAACAATTGACCGAGGCCCCCCAAAAACTAGATGTCTTTAAAGCACATTAAAAATACAGACTTCTAAATATATCCCTCTTTGTATTAATAATTACATCTTACATATTTACATTACATTAGGAAATGATTGTCTGTGTTGTCTGAGAGTGAGAATTTATTTTTCCCACCAAATTGTTGACGCCCCCCTGGCGCCTCCCACTTTGAAAACCACTGTATTACACAATATGCTCCATCACTTAGAAATGTGCATTCGAAGTCAGTTCGTGCTATACAGCTCTATACAGAGGCGGCAGATGACAAACAAACACTAAGTACATGTAGCTATAGATAACTCAGGTGGGCTTACTCCATCATCTCAGGATCCGTGTATCTGAGGCGGTTGGAAGCGACATGTGGACGACTGGAAAATGTATAAGATCCATTCGAAGGCTCTCTTTTAGACTGTAACGCCGAAGCCATTGTAATATTTTTTTTTTTTTTTAAAATATGCTGTATTAGACGGTGAAAAGAAGAAGATCAAACCGAGAAGCTAGCGCGTGCTAAAACGTGACTAACCTCTGTTATTGTTTATGAACGTTTCCCTAGCTACAGTAACTAAGTAGTCGTAGCTATGACGTTTCCGTCATAGTCTTAACTCTTCCGTCTTAACTAACCCTTCCATCTCAAAGATATACTCTAATATTATAATTATGATGTCAATCAGCGCCCAGAATATGTTGTCATTATTTATATGCTACATTTTATTCATAAACAAAAGATAATATTGCAAACCAGCTTTATCCTTATTCTTTAAGTTTACATTCCAATCCTCCAATCCATTAGTCCCACTTAAACATAGATAGATAGATAGATAGATAGATAGATAGATAGATAGATAGATAGATAGATAGATAGATAGATAGATAGATAGATAGATAGATAGATAGATAGATAGGTTTACATTCCAATCCTCCAATCCATTAGTCCAACTTAAACATAGATAGATAGATAGATAGATAGATAGATAGATAGATAGATAGATAGATAGATAGATGATAGATAGATAGATAAGTTTACATTCCAATCCTCCAATCCATTAGTCCCACTTAAACATAGATAGATAGATAGATAGATAGATAGATAGATAAGTTTACATTCCAATCCTCCAATCCATTAGTCCAACTTAAACATAGATAGATAGATAGATAGATAGATAGATAGATAGATAGATAGATAGATAGATAGATAGATAGATAAGTTTACATTCCAATCCTCCAATCCATTAGTCCCACTTAAACATAGATAGATAGATAGATAGATAGATAGATAGATAAGTTTACATTCCAATCCTCCAATCCATTAGTCCAACTTAAACATAGATAGATAGATAGATAGATAGATAGATAGATAGATAGATAGATAGATAGATAGATAGATAGATAGATAGATAGATAGATAGATAGATAGATAGGTTTACATTCCAATCCTCCAATCCATTAGTCCCACTTAAACATAGATAGATAGATAGATAGATAGATAGATAGATAGATAGATAGATAGATAGATAAGTTTACATTCCAATCCTCCAATCCATTAGTCCAACTTAAACATAGATAGATAGATAGATAGATAGATAGACAGATAGATAGATAGATAGATAGATAGATAGATAGATAGATAGGTTTACATTCCAATCCTCCAATCCATTAGTCCCACTTAAACATAGATAGATAGATAGATAGATAGATAGATAGATAGATAGATAG
>JAFFST010039779.1:1743-15613 GCA_022414735.1 Noturus placidus
TATATATATATATATATATATATATATATATATACAGTACAACCATGCATCCTATTAGAACTGACTGTCAGTCAAATATGAAATACATACATACAAATAGACTGGCACACAGAGCTGCCAATGTGAACTGTGCATAGAGTTATATCAAGTTGTTATGGTCCCAATCTTGGGCATGTATCCAAGATGCAAATGAAGCCTTGAAAACCTGTTTCCAGTACACTAATTATGAGTTAGTGGCCTGTCAATTCAACTCTAAAGCACTTTCTTTGTAAGCCGATCTCGCCTATATGAGCACTGACCCTGAGCACAAGGTCAAAATTTCACAATACAACATTGTTAAGGGAACAAAGCTGACAACTATAGATTTGCCCAAAGATGTTTCGAAATGTTAAAATGCCACAGATTAGAGCTCCTATACTGAGAGCTCAGCGCCTGGTCTTCGGCATGCCACTATGTCCTGCTTAGAGGGTTTATAGACAGTGGACTATAAAGAGGAGGGTGATGATTTAAAGCCATGCTTGAATAAGCAGTCCTGCCAACAACAGAAGTGAAGGACAGCTGGAGATTGTCCAAAGACAAATAGCTTGGCTTTGCACTTTAATCTTCTGGAAGATATACAACTTCACTAGGGGCCATGAAGGGGAAATGTTAGCTATTGCTGTTTTATCTCTGGGCTCTAAATAACGTCAGGCCAGCAAACTATGCAAAAGGTTGAGTAATACTACATCATGTAGTATGAATGCATGGACAGTTTAAATAAAATAAACAACCTGAGGAATTGCAAATGGAATACCATTTATGAATATTTTGTTGTATTGGGTGGTACCCAGAATGTCCCAGAATTCTTTATTATAATGTTATAGAATTAGACCGTGTATAGGGAGTAACACACCATTGCAATTTAGTTCTTGTGTCTGCCAAATGGATTTTTTTTTGTTGTTTGTTTCAGTCAGTATATCAAGTCTGATCATGATCAGTACTGTATGGTTCCTTTACTGTTCTGTGTAACTGTGCAAGAGGAGGGGAATGGTGGATTAGTGGTGAACATGTTTGTCTTGCATATTTGGGTTTGCTTCAAATTCTGCCTCCACCCTGCATACACGGAGCTTGCATGTTCTCCTAATGCTTCAGGGGTTTCCTCCAGGTACTCCAGTTTCATCCTCCAGTCCAAAGACATGCGTTGTGGACTAATTGGCATTTCCAAATTGTCTGTAGTCTGAGAATGGGTGTGTGAATGTCCAGGGTGTCCCCTGCCTTGTGCCTCTAGTTCTGTGGGATAGACTCCAGGCTCCCCTGTGAACTTGTGAAGGATAAATGGTATTGAAAGTTGAACTTTAGGAACTGGCCAGTGGGGGTGCTATTTGTTAAAGCTTCTTTATTTGTGGCTGTATTTTGCATATTTTGTGCCTGAGCCTCACCACAAACATTTCAATAAACCCTGACTTAACTTGACTCTTTTCAAGTCCATGAGAATGCCAGCTCATTGACTGATCAGTAATCTTGAGATTCAAATTTGAATGAACAAATTTTTCCATGACCTTTGCTGACCTTTGGTGAAGCTAGCTGTGTAATGTCACCACAGGCATATCAAATTGTTGAAAATATTTTATGCAGTCAGTCCTTTGGAGTTCAGTGAATCTTGATGACAATAAATTTCAAGGCAGGTTATGACCTTTAGGACCAGGCCATAATTTTTCCCTACTGGAGCTGCAATTAAACAGCCTGGTATCTGAAACATAAAGGGCTCCAATATAGTTGTGACTTTTATTGGTCAGCAAAGTACAGTATGTTCACGGATTACTCAGTAAACTAGTGCTTGGATATCACACAAAATGGTCTCTCAAAGTGCCATGAAGAAAATGGTACATAGTAATTGCATATACAGTCTTACACACCCATTACATGGTAATTGGCTTCAAGAATGGAAGATTTAGCTGGATGGTGAAGCATGAGATGTTTAGAAAACAAATATCTGCACTCTGTATTCTCTACAGTCATTTACAAATAGGAAGGTATAGGTGTTTAAATGAGAAGGCCAGACTGGGGCAGTCCGACGTGGAGGAAAGAGCTTGCTATAAAAACTGCACAGCCAGTCACAGCTTTATGTGGAAGCTCAATGCTTTGGGGAGTCATTAAAATATGCCTGTAGCAATGCAGAAGCTGTGCTATATCTTCTACTATCAGGGATAGGCTTGGATACTGCAACTTGGTTCCAGATAATGAGTGCTTCAATAATTGTGGTACCATTTGTGTCTGACTGATATTGCATTTAAAAATAAGTATGTGGAAGGAAGGGAGGAGAGATTTAAAATAAATGTAAATGTCCTTCGCTATAACCTATGTGCATGTTTCAGCTGAATAACTTAAAACTTTAATAAAACATACCTACAACACCTACAAAATGCCTGTCCCAGTGTACTACACTTGACCTTGGAATATAATGGTTAAAATGAATATTTTAACATATTCAGCTTGAAACATTATAAGTCATCCATTATAGGTTATGAAAAATTGACATTTTAGTCATGACCTGGGGGGTACGGTGGCTTAGTGGTTCGCATGTCAGCCTGTTTGACTCACACATCCAGGGTTCAATTCCCACCTCCACACTGTCTGTGTGGAGTTTGAATGTTCTCTCCTCATACTTCGGGGGTTTAATCTGGGTACTCTGGGTTGCTCCCCCCAGTTTAAATATGTGTGTGTGTGTGTGTGTGCGATAGTACCCTGCGATGTGTTGGTACCCCATCCAGGGTGTTCCCTGTCTTGTGTCCCAACCCTTTTGCCTGAAAATGAAAAAACAGGATTTTGCATTATCCAAATTGTCTGAAGTTCATGTGAAGAAGAAAAGTATATATATATATATATAGAGAGAGAGAGAGAGAGAGAGAGAGTGCACACTATATTCAGAGATATAAAGGGTTTATGAACATATGTGTCTCACACACACACACACACACACACACACACTCATCCAAGAAAAGCTCATTCTTGATGGTTAATGTCTAATACCTAGAAGTTAGAGGAAATTGGAAAATACTGCAGTCAGGCATGATGTTGTACTATATTAATCCAACCTGGGACGTTTGGGTATTTTCCAGAGCCTCTCAAATTATAGCCATGTTTATCGTGATTTAGAAGCCAAGCAAAACACAAAACAGTGTAAAGTTGATGCAGTACAAAGTGTAAAACATTCTTCTTGCCTTGTGAATTATTGTTACTGACACACCACTTCAGATCAGTGTTCCATTATTTAACACCATACATAAAATACAAAATCTATGACTACTACTGCAAATGATGCATGTGGTGCATTGAGTGCCGTCGATACTTCAAAAAGGCAACGCAATTTATTCAACAGCAAGCCCACATAACCAGTTAATTACACCATATCCCATAGTAGAGGTCAAAGGTGATCTCCACCTACATGTGCAGCAGTGCTAATAGCAGCAAAGTTTGGTGTTAAATGAAAAAATGGTGACCTTGTGACCTAGAAGAAGGGGCGTCACGTCTATTAATTGTTGAGCTGCAATGAAAAGCCTTTTCCTCACTCAAAAAATATCAAGACAGGTAAGATAAGGGTTCAATTTAGATAATGGGTTTTAAGCTACTATCCAGCAAGCTGGTCTCAGTGAAGGTTCACTTACATAGAACTTTCAGGTTTTTTTAATTATTATTATTTTTTGTCGTTGTTTGATTGCTCCAGAATTTTTTATATAAATGTTTTCAAGAAACATGTATTTAGCATGGCATGTGGAAATCTACTTGATAAGAGAAATATAAAATATACATAAGTATACATGATCTATCCCCCCCACTACTGTATGCTGGAGCCATACACTACATATATGGCCAAAAGTTTGTGGACACCAGACAATTGTATAGGATGTCTTTGTATACTCTAGCATTACAATTTCTTTTCACTGGAACTAAGAGGCCTAAACCTGTTCCAGCATGACAATGCCCCTGTGCACAAAGAGAGGTCCATGCCAAATTTGTTGTGGAAGAACTTCAGTGGCCTGCACAGAACCCTGACCTCAACCCCAATGATGAATTGGAATGCCCCCAGACTGCACCCCAGACCTCCTCACCCAACATCAATACCTGATCTCACTAATGCTCTTGTGGCTGAATGAGCACAATTCCACACAGCCACGCTCCGAAATCTAGTCGAAAGCTTTGCCAAAAGGGTGGAAGTTATTATAATACCAAAAAGGGAAAAACTCTGGAATGGAATGTTCAAAAAGCATATATGAATATGATGGGTTAGGTGTCCTGAAATGTTTGACCATATAGTGTAATTACAAAGGATTCCATGTAGAGATATTTCTCCTAACTGAAAGTAAAGGAAAAGAAAAGAAAATGACTTTATTCTGTCTGCCAATAGAAAATATATGCAAGGAGAACATCTAACTCTCCATGTAAACCAAGACACCTTCATTTATATGGCACATTTCTTACATTTGACTTGGTGGACAAAAACATGAATATCACACTTAGAACTATAAATAAATTAATATATAAATAAGTATGTAAGATAGTAAGTAAATAAATAAATATATAAATACATATGGAAAAGGCAGTTGCTACAATTCCACAAGTGATATATCCCCTTATTAGAAACCTTGTAAACCTGTCTGTAATACTCTCTGCTAGAATTAAATGTAATCTTCAGTGTATTAAACCTACTTTTTTTCTTCCCCACCCCCCACCCTTTTTTTTAAAGCAAGTGCATTAATTGTGCGGTTGTTAAATCCTATGCGCTGTTAACTCAGGACGGAATAAAGACCTTATAGAGTAACTAATGATCTCTGTGGGTAGGAAATCTTTATACACTGTAGCAAAGGAAATGAAAAAGTGCAGAAAGACTTACAAAGGCTTAATTAACAAACTACAGCATTAGAGAGCTTTAGGCATTGTGCATTCATATGCTAGGTTCAGTTGTTACCATGTACATCGTAACTCTCTAGAGTCTGATCTTAATAAAGAGATACTGACTACTGTTTCAGGAAGAAAAAGATTGGCATTATACGGGACACTAATGTTATGGTTCATATATTGATCAGGGGTTTTCGTTTTAAAATTATTGAAAAAGAATGAAGACTCAACATAGTGTGAAAACCTTAATATTTATAAGTATTATAAGTACTATATTAATAGAATTAATGTATTACAACATTAGTTGGTAACTAACTAACTAACTAACTAACTAACTAACTAACTAACTGGCCAACTTTTTAAATATTGTTTAAGGGGAAGGAAATACACTATAAGGTGGAAGAATATTTCCATATAACTTTGCCATGTGAAAATTAGGTTGATTTGAGAATTATGACATTGGCTAAATGCCATTTTGCTGCATAATTGGGTAGAAAATGTGCTAAATATGGTCCACTGAATTATTAGCAGTGGAAACAAAGTCCTATTTTCTAAAAGATAGACTTTATCTGATTTTATTGGACCCTGTGCAGTAAATAGTACATCATTTAAACACTGATGTTGAGCTTTTTCAGTTTTATTTGCACAACAGATCTCTGTTATAGGCAATATGAAATTATGATTAGATTAGGAATCACCTAATTAGACAAACTATTTTCTCTTTGCATTTTTTACCTTGGGGATTTTTGTAATAACCATCAAAATTAGCTCAACATCTAGTTCTTAGTGAACAAATGTGATGATAATGTAACCAAGCTATCCCATAAATATGTATTGAGCTACACATTAACGAATGATGAACTATGTGTATATAATTGTAATAACAAATAACAAAACAGCTCTAATTATCTGCCCTGAATTATCTTTATTTCACTAAGGTAATGAGTTTTGCTATTGGAAATTTATTTAACGCAAAGCTTACTGGTAAATTTAAAGACCTAGCCGGAAATTGTGCCCTGTGATGGGTTGGTACCCTGTCCATGAGTCATTGTGCCACAAGCTCCCTGGGATAGGCTTCCTCCTCCCTGCGAATCTGTGTAGGATATGTGATATGGAAAATGGATGGATGGATGAATGGATTAATAATCAGAGTAATATTTCAACAAGGACCATATTTACACAGATATCCGGCAACAAAATAAAAGGGATCTCAATATTCCAGAAAACAAGCGTAGGGTCATACACCAATAAATCAAAATGAATTATGTCGAATTATGTCGAGTCACAATGCTGACCAAGACACTTTGACAAAGAAACTAGAACTCTGTTTATTTTATCTTCTTTGTGTCCTATGCGTTAAATCTAGAACCATTAAGGATTTCTTTGTTGTCCCACTTAAAATCAAATTCTGAGGATTCCAAGAACCGTTTTAGGACGTTAAGAACCTTTAACTACCCAAATAACCTACCATAACTATCTGAAATATGCAGCTTGGATTTTTTTTAAAGGCTGTGGACTTTGACTTGTCTAATTGTAGCTCAGTGGTTTAAAAAGTAATTTTCTGTAATGCACTAAAAATTTGGTGTGTGCCCTTTAAAGGTTTAGATCTGTGAAATTTAAGAATAATTCCTGAAAAGTGAATAACGTAAGGTTTGTTATAGGTGTCATGCATTTCTGGGTTAACACTTTGCTTTACTTAAAGTGTATATATTTAAGAGATAAGATACGCAATGTGAAGCCAAGCTAAAGGTGGCTAAGCTAATCTGCATTTATATTTCTTTTTTTATGTACTCTCATGTTTAGCGACTGCCGTATTTCGTAAATAAGATTTGATTTTATTTCTATGTGGTGTCTTGTAACTGGTATCGTAATGTGATATATTTTATACTTTACTTTGGATTGTATAGGTAATTAATCGGTATTGTTATTCAGTTCATTTTATTAGATTTTTTTTCTGATTTATTTTTTTGTACAACTCACGAAAGACACACTTGTATTTTGTTTAATGCACTTTATTTGTCATCAAAGCTCCATAGACTTTAGATTTTCTTTAAAAAAGCAGTCAGAAAATAAAACCCCGGAAAAAGAGAGTAAGTTCAGGTGTATGTCTATTCACACACACCCGGCCAAATAAAGAGTAACAATTATTCGTTTGAATGATTAAAAAAGAATAGAAAGCGTAGATTGCAACCAATTTCTTTTTTTTTCTCTGGTCAATCTGCATTTAGACATCTTCTACAAGTGGAACATGATGGTGTGAATTAATGAACAGATTGAATTTCTTCTGCATCTTTCTTCATTTCCTTTTTAAAACCAATTAGGTACCAATCCCTTGCTGTGATAACTAGTTTGCTAATGAGAAATCCTTGAAGGGAGAAGAAGTGAAATTGTGAGGAAGCTCGAGTGTTAGCAGACGTATTGGAGAAGCTGGGAGCCATGTGGAATTTATTCTCATCCAATCATAGCGAGTCTTTGATCCATGACCATGCTGATCGGTGCTGCTTTAAAGACTCAATACTTCACTGTGGCCTCACATGCACTTTACCCCACTGAACCCATGATGCCTGACTACCGCTACAGATACCTTAAATGGCCTGCAGTTGAGTGAAGCTGTCTTCGTAAACAAATTTGTTTCAGTTTCCTTCAAAACATCATCTTAGGTACTCCTTTATTTCACATCCCCCCCACCCCCAATAATCATATTTCTTTCTCTCTTACAAATTCATACATGTGAGCCTAGGCTTCGTCCAATTGGTACCTCATCAACGACAAAATCTACATTTATTTTGATTGAAATACTTTGTTCACGCTTTCAGTTAAAACACATGTTGGTCTGTTTGGTTAATAGTTTCCTAAATTATCTGCAATGGCGCTTGATGATGTATTGATTCCTACTGGCAAAAGCACTCATTTCACCTCTACCTAAAGACAGTAATGCAGCAGGGCTTTAGTCCTTTAAATCGGTCCAACTTTCTCACCTCCTCATCTGGTCCTCACTCTGCTCTTAAAGATCAGCTTACCAATGTTGGAATTTCACGTCTCCCTAACTCGCCAAACCGAGACTCTGATGTAACTTACTGCAACTGCATCATATGCTGGAACTTTGAAACCAGTGTTTGTTGTCTTTCTGTTTTCTATACTGGATTTTTTTCATTAATAGGACAATGAAAGATCATAGAAAAGTTTTGCTGATATGCATTTAGGAGCTAATCTAACTACCTATTGTCACTCTGTGATACACATTTTTAATGTGTTTCAGGATAGACACATTTTTCCTTTAATGGTACCCATTATAAATGGATTATGTTGTTGTCTTACAAAATGTATTACATTTTCATGCATTATAATGAATTAATTGTATTCATTTTTTTACTACATTCTCTATGCTTATCTGATATTACTGTGCACCAACCTGAGCAGATGTCATTAAGTGAGATCTGTGTTTGTGCCCTACGTATCTTTTAAGACCCATTAAAATGATGGAAACCGTGTCTCTTCACACTTTATTAGACAATATTTGCCCCGAAAGGGCGATTTAGTGAAGGTTGCATGTTTTTCTTATTTTTCAAAGACCTTAAGGCATCAAAAACCCTACTGTGGTTTTGATGAAAATAAAAACAAAAAAAAACAAACAAACAAACAAGCAAGCTGGTATACCATATGTGACAGTCAAACTGAGACAGTCAAATTGATACTCCTGGGTACTTTCAGATGTGTGAGACGTCTGGCTGACACACAGAAAAATCTGTTAATCAGTTTTGCCAGTTTTGAGCTGAAGCTGATGAAAGCCTGGGGTGATTCAGTAACACTTTATTTGAACCATACCAACATAACACATAAGCATTGCATATATCTTTTGTAAAGCAAGGATTATCTATGACTTATGTCACAACCTGTGAGCTGAACACTTTCTATGAAGCCCATATTCATAAGTCATTATAACTGTGCTTATTTTTCTTTGCATGGTTCTATAGTATGTAAGGATTTCATAAACTCTTATAATGCCTTGTACAACTCTCATAATGGGCTATAAGTAATTCCTTGATAACTCTTGTCGTACAGCAAGAATCACTATGGCAACACTTTACAATAAAAGTACATGAATAATGATGCACTAATAACTGAATTAATACTTACTTACAGTATACTGTATGTACTAATGATGAGTTAAGGCCTGTCATTACTAATCATGAACTATTGAAGATCTAACCTTAACTATGGCTAAATCAAATCTAAACTAAATCAAACATGCGCTCTAAGAAGGAATACGAATTAAATGTGCATCATTTCAAACTGGCCATATGCAGTGATGTACACAAAAATCATTGGATGGTGCTGGATTACTTTCATAATTTACACTGATCATCCTTATGGAATGTAGAAAGACGCACTAATAATAAACACCAATCATTTCATCTCAACCCGTCTTGTGTCATTCTCCATCCCTTTCTCTTTAAATCCCACTGTTGTACTAGTACCAGCTTTGGATGGCTCGGGCCCGGAGCAATGCTCCTTTACCCAAAAGAGTGAAATTAATACAGCAACATTTATTCATCTAGAAGACATTATTATATATTACTATTATTTATTGCTGTAATACTGTTTTCCAGTGTTTTAGTCTTTTGTCGCTGCGTTTATTTTGACTGCCTTAACGCCTCTATGTCAGTCAAGTCTCCTCGGTTTTAAATCTTTATGAACAGTCACCCATTTATCTCTTGCTCATGTTTTGTGCCACTATCCGTCAAAATGTTTGTGCATGGGTTGAGATGAATTTCTTGGTGTTTATTATTAGTACATCTTTTTACATTCGATAAAGAACAATTTGAAACTATGTACGTTTAATTCATATTCTTTCCTATAGAGCATGCTTGATTTAGTTTACACCTATGTGTTCATTAATACATTAACTAACAAACATGTACTAACATGTACATAACCCTACTCCTACCCCTAACCCTAAGCCAAGCTGGTTGTTATTCAAGCATGAATTCATAGGACACCCGTCACAGTTAAGGTTGGCTCTTCATTAGTGTGTGATTGGTACATGCCTTAACTTATGATTAGTTCATATTTAAGTAAGTATTAATTCAGGTATCAGTGCATGATTATTCATGTTACCATCACTATTCCTTATAATGCCATGTGCTGTACTATACAAAATTCATAACTAATAATAATGACATTGTAAATGTGTACAATGTTTTTATAACTGTTAATACATGTTGTAGTTATATTATAATTATTGAATTGTGAACCATTTGTGAACTACAACGTTATATTAAGGAATTTGCACATTATTAGAGCTTTATGAGGCATTATTAAAGTTTATAAAATGCGTACAAGGGGGCATCGCCATCTTACAAAGAGTTATAAGCACCGTTATAATGATTTATGAATATGCACTTCTTAGAAAGCTTGATAACATTTATAACATTATGATGCACTATGTATACCTTCTAACAATTTTCCAAAACAAATTATCCTTCAAGATCAATAACAACCTCAATCAGTTGACCACTAGTGAAGACTGAGTCACCTAGTCACATTAGATCTCTAATGTCACCTCATGACTTTTGATACATACATAAGCCTTAAGCATCGCCTGTGCTTAAGTTACGAATGTGTTATAAATGCCCTGTTTAGGTAACCTTTAAATAAAGTTGTTCAGATAAGTTGACAGATTTATGAGGAATGACTGGATAGACACATTTCTATATACATATCAATCAGGTATTTTCTATAAAATATCATTCAGATCGCTTGAGATGCAGTACCAAAAATGCCGTTGCTTTTTAAAAACCTATGGTTTGATCCTTCAACCTAGCACAAATTCATAATGAAACGATCAGGATCAATATCGCATCGTGTAAGGAAATCAATGACGGGTCTTCATTTCGAGTGACGTTCTCTACCAGATGGGAATTGAATGAAGAGTAAAGACTTGAGACCGAGCCAAGCTATTTTTTAATCATTTTAAATTATGCAAAGGAACATTTAATATGAAGACATAAGGAAGATAGGGATTTGCGTCGTCGTTCTTCTGCATGCCAGAAGAATGATATGCCTCTCAATGAACGGACTGATATTCATCTCTAGGATCCATCAACAGTCAACAGATGGCTATGAATCATTTGCAATTTTCAAAAAATGTTGGGATCTCACTGAAACATTTGAAATGTGACAGACAGAGCAAGTTTGTTTCAATAATATGAATTACATTTACTTGAAGGTGCAATAGTCATTCTCTTTATTTTCTAACTTTTACAAACAACCTGGAAAATATGTAGAACATAGTAAATATAATTGTTTAAGACATGCCATTTTATGCCACCCCTGTTGCTCCCGGACAAGTATGTAAACACAATCTGTAAAAATCTTCATATACATACACACACACACACACACGCACACACATATATATATATATATAAGCAAAATTATTCAGCCCCTTTACTTTCAGTGCAGCAAACTCTTTCCGGAAGTTCAGTGAGGATCTCTGAATGATCCAATGTTGACCTAAATGTCTAATTTTGATAAATAGAATCCACCTGTGTGTAATCAAGTCTCCGTATAAATGCACCTGCTCTGTGATAGTCTCAGAGGTCCGTTTAAAGCACAGAGACCACCATGAAGAACAAGAAACACACCCGACAGGTCCGAGATACTGTTGTGAAGAAGTTAAAAGCTGGATTTGGATACAGAAAGATTTCCCAAGCTTTAAACATCCCAAGGAGCACTGTGCAAGCGATAATATTGAAATGGAAGGAGTATCAGATCACTGCAAATCTACCAAGACCCGGCCGTCCCTCTAAACTTTCAGCTCATACAAGGAGAAGACTGATCAGAGATGCAGCCAAGAGGCCCATCATCACTCTGGATGACCTGCAGAGATCTACAGCTGAGGTGGGAGACTCTGTCCATAGGACAACAATCAGTCGTATACTGCACAAATCTGGCCTTTATGGAAGAGTGCAAAGAAAGCCCTTTCTCATAGATATCCATAAAAAGTGTCGTTTAAAGTTTGCCACAAGCCACCTGGGAGACACACCAAACATGTGGAAGAAGGTGCTCTGGTCAGATGAAACCAAAATCAAACTTTTTGTCAACAATGCAAAATGTTATGTTTGGCGTAAAAGCAACACAGCTCATCACCCTGAACACACCATCCCCACTGTCAAACATGGTGGTGGCAGCATCATGGTTTGGGCCTGCTTTTCTTCAGCAGGGACCGGGAAGATGGTTAAAATTCATGGGAAGATGGATGGAGCCAAATACAGGACCATTCTGGAAGAAAACCTGATGGAGTCTGCAAAAGACCTGAGACTGGGACGGAGATTTGTCTTCCAACAAGACAATGATCCAAAACATAAAGCAAAATCTACAATGGAATGGTTCACAAATAAACATATCCAGGTGTTAGAATGGCCAAGTCAAAGTCCAGACCTGAATCCAATCGAGAATCTGTGGAAAGAACTGAAAACTGCTGTTCACAAACGCTCTCCATCCAACCTCACTGAGCTCGAGCTGTTTTGCAAGGAGGAATGGGCAAAAATTTCAGTCTCTCGATGTGCAAATCTGATAGAGACATACCCCAAGCGACTTACAGCTGTAATCGCAGCAAAAGGTGGTGCTACAAAGTACTAACTAAAGGGGGCTGAATAATTTTGCTTGCCCAATTTTTCAGTTTTTTATTTGTTGAAAAAGTTTGAAATATCCATAAATTTCGTTCCACTTCATGATTGTGTCCCACCTGTTGTTGATTCTTCACAAAAAATTACAGTTTTATATCTTTATGTTTGAGGCCTGAAATGTGGCAAAAGGTTGAACAGTTCAAGGGGGCCGAATACTTTCGCAAGGCACTGTATATGTATATGAAGCTTTTTACAGATTGTCTTTACATACCTGTCCGAGAGCAACAGGAGTGGCATAAAGTGGCATGTCTTAAACAATTATAATTCATTATAAGCAGCATTTTGTGTTTCTATTGTTACAACTTGGCTTTCAAGGAGCTGAATGGCTTATTGTGTAGCTTAATATGCAAGTGATACTACTACAGGTGCTTACAATCTCAAAGCCTAATTAAAAATGAAATACAAAAAGCCTTCATTACAATTTTCATAAAAATTTATGAGGCGTGTTGATAGTTTTATAACTTGGCTTTCAAGTTGAACTGCTAAGTGTGGTTGAAAGTGATGTCATGACAGTCCTTGGGTACGTCTCAATCAGCTCGCTAGTTCAGTAGTTGGGGCACTTAGTCAGGGCTTTTTAAGGGCACTGGAACGTTCGCCCCCTACATAAATCCTACAATGCACTGCACAAACTAGGGCGCATCAATGCTCACTATTGTATGTTTCCTTACTGGAAATGACATTTTCTGAAGACTTTCAACTCAACATAGGAGGTGGAAGAACACTCAGGCAACTTCCAGCTACAAATGTATTTAGCTTGTTATTGTTGTTGTGGCTCTCAAATGTTTAATTACTTATTTTAGTGATTTTTTTTTTTACTTTATTTGATGTTCTATGTACGGTTTGTTTGAGTCTAATGTTTAATGATTTTTTTTTAAATCCACTAGCTAGCCTAGGATTCTGCATGACATATTATGACAGAAATACATGTGATTTAAATGTATTACATTTGAATATAAAACTTAAATATTTTTATGTTTTTCATTTATGGTGATCTCACCAGAAACAGAGTCATCAATGTACCAATGTATAGTGAACATCTGACAGCAAAGAAATAAAACATCTTTAGTCCAAATTTTCTGTCCCAAATTTTTTTGGGTCTGTCTGTAAAAACCACATTTTGCAAAATCATTTGCTTCAAGGCTTATCACCTGATCCAACACATGACCCGTTACTTTGTTCTCACTCGACCTAGACCTTCTGTATAATATTGAAATTGGGGGCGGCTGTGGCTCAGTCGGTAGAGCGGGTTATCCACTAATCCACTAATCGTGGGGTTGGCGGTTCGAATCCCGGCCCGGGTGATC
>JAFFST010040026.1:1680-14362 GCA_022414735.1 Noturus placidus
CCTGATCAGAGACCAGAAGAAGGTCATTTACTACTTTTACTAACGCTGTTTCTGTGCTATGATGAGGTCTAAATCCTGACTGATACATTTCATGAATATTGTTCCTATGTAAGTACGAGCATAATTGCTTTGCTACAACTTTCTCGAAGATCTTAGAGATAATGAACACGCGTTTGTCATGAGGCCTACAGCGTAGTATAACGTAAAGTGATAAATGACTGTTTTTTTTTCTATTGTTGTGTTGACATAAAAGAACAAACAAGGGATTTCATGCCAGTATGTCATCTTGTCATTATTAATGAGTGTTTTTTTTTTCCTCCCTTTCTCATATCTGTCAGGTGAAAAACTGGGTGAAAGAATTAAGGAAAATGTTGGGAAACGAAATATGTTTATGTATAGTAGGTAAGTAATGTGTTCTTTACCATATCAATTTTATTCAAATACGAACGTGAAGGGCAGCGTAGAGTCGGTTTCACTGGACCGCGCCGAGAATGTGAACCCCGCTACACCCTGTCACATGGCGTCACACTGCTCCTTCTCATGTGATTGAGAAAACCCTCATAGGCTTTTCTCACAGCACATCTTACGTCCTTCTTCTCCAGCACAAACAAACATCCGCACAGAAATCCAGCCGTTTCATTTCCCCAGAGGCCGACGTTGTGTATTTAAGTCGCTCGTGTAATGAGTTCATGGCTTTGATGATTTATTCTCATTGCATTATGTGCGGCGGCCCTCGTAAACCCTTAAACATGATATCGAAATGGTATCGCGGCATTTATCATCCCGGAGCCTCGTCGTCGTCTCTTCACTCGACTTCTCTGCCTCAGAAACTAACTCGACGTGTGTGACGTAAACTGCAGATTGTATAGCACCATGTGACACCGTGTCCATAACTTAATAAACAGAGTAACATCAAATTGCATACTTTTGTACTATTCTAGACTGTTATTGAGTACTAACTCTAATTGTTTTCCTGTTAAAGTTGGTGTTTAAATAGATTGTTTTTAAAAACACCCCCTTAAACCTACTGAAAGATCTGTTTTGAGTAACAGTCTTCTGGATTTTCCAGATTAGTAAATATTTTTTTTTTATTTGAGACCCGGATCATGACAACAATCACGATGATGGCAGAAAGTTTCAAAGAGAAAGGTCTGTATAACGTCGCTGTGCATGAAATAGCTGAACGTTACGTTCCGTCTCGGAAACCAGATGGACAGAGAAGTTTTTTTGGCTCTGATGTGCTATCTAGTGGACGTCACTTTTAATCCTTCAGATACACAGGCTAAGAGTCTGAGCGGATCGCATAAACACTGTCATGAGGTTTTAATGAAGTTATTGTGCTTTTATAATGTTGATGTTCTAATCAATTGACCCCTAAAGCACATATTCAGGCCTTAGGTGTCAATTTGTGCTTTATTGAAAATGCACCGTAGCGAGACGCCTCTGTATGGAATTTGAGTTGTGTTTACCCTCCTAATAAAAACGTATCCAAGTAAAAGTTAAAACAATTTTAGTTTTCTTAAAAAAGAAAAGAGTATATTATTGGTTGAAACCCCTGAACTGTTTTTTTGTGAAATAGGCTGTGAAATAAATGACTCTTCACAGTATTCACTGCTATAAATAATTTGCAGTCAATTTACTTTAGGTTTGAATTTTTTTTTGTGCTGTGTGTCCATCCTGGAGAGGCCACGTACAGCAGAATATCACATCAAGTCTAATGTAATGTAATCTCATATCTTCACACGTGCTTTAAGAGCTTGATGGGAGAGTTTCGATCCGGTTAACTTTCCTGTGAACGATGTTCGTGTAATGATGACTCTCCTGATGATCTTCCCTCTTCTCCTCCTAGGTAATAAAATCGATCTGGAAAAAGAGAGACATGTTTCAGTGGAAGAGGCTGAAGAGTACGTATATTATTCCTGTCTTGTGTATTAGAGTTGTGGCATCAAGGTGTTTAACCAGCTAGTATCATGGTAAATTAAATCTCAATTTATGAAATGGTTAAAATGATTAAAAACTGCTGAGCTGAAAATAGTTTACACATGCGCACACACACAAACTGCATGTACGTTTTATTTCCATAGTACACTCAATGGGGTTGTAGATCTATTACAGATTTACAACAGCAGATTTTTGTGACTACGTTTTAGAATTACTGGTCGAGACGAACACACAGAATAATTCAAGGCTGCAAGATGTGCGAAATGATTTTTATTTTGATCTTTAAAAATGTTCTCTTTCACAGGTACGCGGAGTCAGTTGGGGCAAAACACTATCACACATCAGCTAAATTAAACAAAGGAATTGAAGAAATGTTCCTCGACCTGTGTAAAAGTAAGTGTTTCACTTCCTCAAGCGATGAATCGTTTCAGTCGATACAAGACTCTAGATGTGTCAGGGTATCGAACGATATCAAGTAAGCAATTGGTCGTAAAGTCCCGGGAAGGTTTAAAACTTAATTAAGCTCGCAGTCTCTCTTTTGAAAAAGTAATTTGTTCTTCATCTCGAATCATGAAAGGCTACAAGGATTATTAACAAAAGGTGCTTTTCCACCGCACTGTACCGCTCGACGCGACTCTACTTGCTTTCTGGGGGTTCTCCACTGTGGGTAGTGCCTGGTACGTTTTTTATTTTTTTTTTTTTTAGTTCCACCTCGGTCGAGGTTCCGAGTGACTTGAGCCGATACTAAATGTGAGCCACGCACTGAAGGAGTAGGGAATGTATTGTGCGTGAATAAATATGATTTAATACATACTTTGCATATGGTAATATTCTATTAATTGAAAATGATGTATAATTTAATCTCATTACAGATAAAATTACATCAACGGTTTCTCTTAGATTTTTACATCTCACTTGTTCCCGATTTCCAAACAGGCGTTTATTGAAGTCACTCCTGAATATAACTTGGTCATATCGCGCACTTCGTAGGGTCCAGAACGTCGTTATTTTACATACTTAATAGGGGCCGAACAGGAAAAGTGTTTGGAATACGGCCTGAGAGTGTATCTGTACAGGGCTTCAATATTACAACATTGTTCCTGCGTGAAGGTGAGTGGAAGACAGCACCTACGTTGAGGTAGCACTAAACTGCAGTGGAAAAACAAGATCGGAAGAGTGAAGCGAGCCGATGCGAGTCGTGCCGTGCAGAGGAAAAGTGGCTAAAGAACCCCCTCCCCCAACACACATTATACTTGCGTTTACATTCAGCAGCAAGCAGGAGCTGGAAGACTTCTCCAGGTCTTTATGGTTTGGTGTTCAGGAGCATGTTGTCTTCCTGATAATTTACGATGCTGATTGAGAGTGAGTGGTGGACCAAAAGGGAAGGTCATATTCAGTAATGGAGACTTCTGTAGGGCGTCACCAAATGCAAATCAGCTATGACATGTACACATTTACAGTGGATCGGTGTTCAGCAATACATGCACGTGAGTACGAACAAAAGCAGTAAGCTTGGATTCGAAGCACTTTTTCATTTTCCGTATCAGGTAGACCCACTAGGTCAATTCTTATTACGTGTCGGAGTGATGCATAGGAGAAATTCAAACTTTTTAGCAAAATCTCTTCCAAACTTTTTCATATCTATCCATAAACGCAAAATCAAGCAAAGAGCAATATTTTGAGAAATGCGCAATTTTTTTATTTTAAATTACGATATATTTTCTGCAGATTTGGGCCAAGACGCTTCCATGGAATCCATGTTTTATTATAAATGATGATAACTGGATCCCCCCTACTTGGCTATATTACTGAAATACACATTTACTTTAACAATAGGGCGCACACAATTACTTTTTACTGAGAGTATCATTGTAACAAGAAATCATAAATATGTGCATCACTGCACACAGGGAAAGCACAAACTGCACATTACAGTAAAAAAATAAAAACATTGTAAATGTGCAAGAGTGAAATTCATTAACAACTTGAAAATTGTTTAAAAAATAAAACCGCTTTCAAAATGCAAAACATGAAAGATGGCGGCACCCTCAGGACGAGAGGCGAACTACACATAATATTCACATCCTCTGAAGTACTGTAAAGCATGTGCATTAAGAATCCATCCCTGGGATTTCCCGAATCGATATGGTTTCATTAAATCAAAGATCGATTAAAATCTGAGAAATTCAGAGAACACAACACGCATTCAGCCAAAACCTCACGTATGTTGAACATGAGTTCAACTAAAAGCTCTAGTTTACCCGCAAACAACTGTGATTGCAATTTTGGCAATTGAAGTAATTTTCCGCAAAAAAAAAGCACAAAAACTGGGGGGAAACAAAGCAAGCATTTTTGGCTGTAACAGTCCCAAAAAACCCTCTGCAGAATCCTGTACAGGCTGTGTATTCCCAGCCTGCACCCAGCTTTCCCAGTATAGTCTCCAGATCCACTGGGAAGTTCTTACTGGAACTAAACGGACGATTGAATAGAACGGTATGTGCCGATTCTGAGGTTTTATGAGCGTTTCACTCAAATGCTCTGTGTCTGTGTGGCAACGTGCAGGAATGATGGAGATGGCACAGGTGGAGGAGAGATCCAAGGGGAACGGGACAAGCCACGCAAGCACGGGACGAAGAGGCGTTCAGATCATCGATGATGAACCACAAGCTGCTACTGCAGCTGGAGGGTGCTGTTCTTCAGGCTAGGACTCCGTTAACTAGCTCGCTCTCTCGCGCTCTCTCTCTCTCTCTCTCTCTCTATCCATCTCTCTCCAAAAGTACTGGTACTCTTCATCAGTCACTCGTTCTCTGCTCTGTAACACTGATGGCTTCAGCAGTGATTTGTTTTCCTGTTGACTGCAAAGTTGGAATACAGCATCTAATGGATTTTCTCAGTTACTTGTTAACTGTGGTAACCCAATCACGCTCAGGCTCTCGCTCTCTCTTTCTCCCTTACCCTCTTTCTCTCTCTCTCTTCCTATATACATCTATCTCTCTCTTTCTCTCACACACACATGCGCTCTTTCTGAATATTTGAACACGCACTAAGATCTGATTTCTAAGCTTTTTTTGTGTTTTCGTCGTCGTCGTTGTTGTACATGTCGGGTTGATTTCCATGAAAGCGTTTTCTTTTAGTTAGAAGCTTAAAGGAAGAAAGTACCCATTATTTAATAACTTAAACATGCACACTGAACTCTGAAGTCCTTGTGGTAATTTAGTGAGCTTCTGTCTTTCTGTCCCCAACCTTCACTTCCTGACGTCATGGCTAATCAGAAGGTTTATTAAACTTGTTCTCTAGTTGGTTTTGGACTTGTATGTACAACGAAACAAAATACACCTGCATCATATTAATATTTTATCCGCTTTTACAACAATTTTTTTTTTTGGGAGCTAGCCACTTGTAAAATTATTCAGTACTCACAGCAATTGTTTCCGTGCAAATGGTCAGACTGCAAAAAAACGAACAAACAGGAGGACGAAGAAGGATGCTAATACAGTAGCAAAGAAAAAATGACAGATTTTGTAAGTATTCAAACCTTCATTATGGGTACTAGGCATTTTGCCCTCACTACTTCAGTATGTTTCAGACACGCCCCCCCCCCCCACGCCCCTGTTCTCAGTATGATCCCATGTTTAAGTTTCTTTATGATCTTTAAACCCACGATTGTTTTCTATGAAAGCAACAATTTTTATTTGGAAAAAAATAAATAATAAATGGCAAATTTGTGACTTTTCACAGTTAATGACCTCCTTTACCTTATGTTTAAGTGCCAAGACTTCTCAAGTGTTATGATGGGCTAAATTACAAAACCTGACTATTAAGCCAAGACTAACTATTTTAATTTATGTCTGTAATTTATTCCTCTAACCCCAAGCCACGCTCCACTCCTCTTTTGGTGCCATTTGCAACGGTTATCCTCAACTAACCAAAAGTGATTCAGAGCCACCTAGCACTTATTTCCTCCTGTATGTTGGATAATGATACTGAAATGTGAGTATTCCCTGAAATGGAATTGAATTAAGTTGAAAGAAGAAAAGATGAGGGCTTGTTTTGCCTTTGGAACGGTTAAAAATACGGAATGTGTTTAGCTTAACATGAGTGTGTTGTATTTGTTGACAAAGTGTGTGTGTGTGTGTGTGTGTGTGTGTGTGTGTGTGTGTGTGTGTTTTTAAATACAGCATTTGAATGATTTTTGGGTGTCTGAATATTTTTCCAAGTGGCTGTTGGTGGTGTGTATAATGGTTAAATGATTTATAAAGTGAAGAATAATTATGGGTGAAAGCACACGTTTGGGACTTTTATTTTTTATTATTTAACTGCTTCTGTCATTGTTGTGTAATAGAACAATTACATAAAAAAATACATCAGTATCTAGGTGTTAAACACATGGTTGTTATTTAAAAACATGTTTTTGTTTTTTTTCTCTTTAAACTTTAGTTTTCTATGCAAAAAGTTTTTGCCATATGAACACACTGGCCAGTCACTTTATTAGGAACACCGTACGTACACTGTGGAGAACCCCAACCATCAGTGCTTTGAGATTCTGGTCCATGTTGACATGATTGCAGCACGCAGTTCTTGCAGATTTTTGAGTTACTCATTCAGGCTGTGAGCCTCCTGTTCTTCCACATCCCACATAAAGTACACTGAAGTTTCATATTCATGGAACCACTGTGACCTGGTGCATTGTGATGCTGCTCGTAATCATTGTAAAATGGGACAATTATGGCCGTAAATAGATGCATGTGGTCAGGAACAATATTCAGATACTGAACAGTACTCTAGCTGTGGCATTCAAGCAGCACTTGATTGGTATTCATGAGCAAAGAAAGCATTACCCACATCATTACACCACCTCTACCAGCCTGAAGTGTTGACCGGTTGGGATCCATGGATTCACGCTGCTGACACCAGACACTACTGTTTGAGTGCCTCCACAGAAACTGCGATTCCATTCTTCAGCAGTTTGGGTGATCATGTGTCCACTGTAAATGTTCTTGGCTGACAGGCGTGGAACCCGATGTGGTCTTCTACTGTTGTAGCTCCTCTGCCTTAAGTTTTAACACGTTGCATGACCATGTTCTGCTTTTCTGCTCACCACGGTTGTAAACAGTTATTTTAGATACCATAGCCTTCCTGTCACTTCAAACCAATCTGGCCATTCTCCTCGGACTTCTCACATCAGCAACAGACCTGCTGCTCACTGGATGTTTTTTGTTTTATTTTCCTTGTTTTCTGTAATTTTCTGATCATCTGCATGATGTCATGCATTGTGTTGCTGCCATATGACTGGACCATTGCATGAATGAGCACGTGTACAGGTGTTCCCTAATAAAGTGGCTGGTCAGTCTATAGTGCTTATTTTATTGCTTTTCTTATTTTATTGCTTTTGTCTCATTACAAAAACAGTTGATTTATTTATTTCTTGTTTATTTAAAAAGTAGAAGAAATGAGAACAACATAGCATTTACTGTCAATTAGAATTTAAGGAACTTATTTCAGGTCTACTTTGCTAGCTTAAAGGGATATTTCACCCTGAAATGAAAATTCTGTCATCATTTACTCTCCCTTGTGTTGTACTAAGACTGTCTGAATGACTTTCTTCTGTGGAACACAGAAGATAATTTGAGAACTGTCTCTGTTTAGTTTCTTTTTTTTTTCTTTCTCCGTCTATACAATGGGAGTCAATGGGCACCAAACCTGTTTGGTTACCAACATTCTTCACAATATCTTCTTTTGTGTTCTGCAGAAGAAAAAAATGTATAGAGGTTTGGAACGACTCAAGGGCGAGTAAATGAAGACAGAATTTTCATTTTTGTGTGGACTATCCCTTTAAATCGGATGCCATTAACAGAACAATCCACTGTTAGTGGAGTAAAGTTGATGTGAACAAGATGGTTATTTCTTTAAATTGATGCTAATTAAACAGTAAATATTGTTACTAGAGGTCGACCGATAGTGGATTTTAGCGATACTAGGTTGGGCAATACCGATTAATCAATAAATATTCACAAGATATTAACCATTAATAAATATTAAAGAAAATAAGATATGCATCCAACCTGAACCAAAAATTAACAATACAAATAACAAACAAAAATACGAATAAGAAAACACTTCAAATAAGAGTTTTATTTTACCTCTAGAGTCTGCTCTCGTTCTGTATAAGAATTCTCAGCCGCTTCTGCAACGAATGCAACCTGGAAAAACTATCGGTGTAGATTTCTGGTGCAGATTATTCTGTAAAACCAATCAATCGCTCGACCTCTAATTGTTATAGCGGGCCATAGCTAGTCATAGGCAGTGTTTTCTATTTAACTACTTATTGTCTTACACGAGTTGGATAGACACATGAATTTTGCATATCGATACAAATTCACTCTTCTGGATTCCAGACGTCAAACTGTTATCAGGTAAGTCAGCTGTGTTCGTCACTATACAGTCTACTGTACAGTCTAATGCTGAGAAGAAAAGTCTATGAGTGAGAAATCTGCAACACAGGGCTACATGCAAACGCTTGATTGTTTGTCTTTCCCCTTTTGATGTCAAGTTTTGTGTCATAAAAGTACCTAGCCTATGTAGACCAATTCTGATTTAACATGTTTGATTTCTAATGTTCAATAAGTCAGAGCTTTAGAAAACCAAATGATCACCAACTGAATGTTTATATTCAGATATGAATGTCATGGGTTAGTGGTGTTCTACATCTATCCAGATCAAACTGTTTCCACTCCTTAAATATCACACACACACACACACCATTTCAATCTTAATCAATAATAATCTTTTCTGCAGGTCAAGAAATGTGGTACAACAATATTAGATGCAGAAAAGCATTTGAGAGCGGGTTGTCCCCTAATCGTAGGGTTGGCGGTTCGATTCCCGGCCCGGATGACGCCACATGCCGAAGTGTCCTTGGGCAAGACACTGAACTCTAAGTTGCCCCTGATGGCAAGTTAGCGCCTTGCATGGCAGCTCTGCTACCACTGGTGTGTGTGTGTGTGTGAATGGGTGAATGAGACACCGTGTAAAGCGCTTTGGATAAAAGTGCGCCATTTACCATTTATTTACATTATAAAGCCTGTAGGTTTTTCTGAAGAAACCTTCAGCAATTTATATTAAATTCAAACAGGGTTTTTAAACATTATTTAATGTTATTAATATATTGTTACATTTAATTTTTAATATTTTTTTTTATATAAATAACACTGAAATGTATGTAAACATCCAATATTAAAGATGAAATTCATTTTAACAAAAAAGGTAAATTTGTAACTAAAGTAGTTTGTAAAAATAAAATACAAAAACAAACAAAAAATAAACCTTTTTCTGACATAATTTAAATAACAAATGAATATAATTTAGTTACCAGCCCTGATTCCAAAGGCTAAATTCATTATCACCACAGGGAATATCGGAAATATCACAAACATATGTGTACATCTGGCTTCCAGGATGGAAGAACTCTTCAAACTTCACTCCATTACCAAACAGCAGAAGAAGACTGGACTGCATAACCAATACTAATTAATGGACTGCAGTAATGAAGAAGACAATATTATCTCGAATCAAGCATTGATTCACAATTACTGCAATTCAACTTTCAAGGTTCTTCCAACTACAACGTTGGACACTTTTATAACAGGACAGAAAAAAAAGATACAATTATTATATTAACATAATATTTTATTTATAAAACTTTTAGAATAAAATTTTGGAGTAATACTTGCTGTTAAATTGTATGCCCCCCCCCCCCCCCCCCCTCATATTTCTCCATTACACAATCCCTGGATGGACTGAATATCAGGAAATATCAATTAAAGACTTTCTTCGACCCTCAATTTAAATATCTAGTGGTTTTAATAACATTACTAACTCGTTAAGAGTTGATGCAGTCAACATTCAGACATATTCGCTTGATAAATCAATTGTTAAAACATTGATGATACATTTCACTGTTTGAGGAGGTGAATATACATTCATGCTAGCTGACTAGCTTTTTGCTAACAAAACAAATACATGGAGGCATCCATGGGTTTTGTTTTCACACTTTGTAGCTCGAATGCATGGAAGTTGAATATGACGTAATTCTGAGCTCCGACTTCCAGTAACTTTTATTGGAGACAGCATAATTCAATAAAAGAAACAGAATCAAGTCAAGATCGACCAAAAACGTTTGACTCTGCATTCAGTATAATCAAAACCACCAGCATACAGCTTCAGCATTATTTGGTTATTTATAGCATAACACATCATAGTGTTTACAAATTCAGATAAATGCACACACTGTGAGCCACTACAGTACACAATGTTACTTACAACTAATTCCATGCAGAGCAGTTTATCAGTTCTGGGAAAGTAATCTCCTCAGAGCTGTCACAGTGTCTGGGCTTCAGCATTCCATTATTCCCATCTGTATCTGTACTCTGTGATTTATCAAGACTTGAACATTCAGGGACTCAAGATTGGACTCTCCTCAAGAACAAAACCAGTCTACACTGGAACACCAGAACTCAACTGACCTGAATCTGAAGTGTACAGAGAATTACACAGAATTCGCTTTTTTGTTATTAACATTTTTTATTGATTCACAAGCTAGCACACAACATACATCATGAATCAAACTTTTTTTTCTTCTTTTTTTCACCTAAACCCCTGCTATAACCCCTCCCCCTACCAACCTCCCACCCCACCCTGGTCCCCCCCGAACACTCCTGTGGTCAATAGAACATAGACTCACATATCAAAAAGTAAACAAATAAATAAAATAAAAATAGAATAATGTCATAACAATAAATAACAATAAAAAACAATAAAAAAAACAACAACAAATAGTAATAGTAAAAATACGCGCAATTAAAATAAAAACAAAAGGACGACACAACAATCAGGTATCATCATAAACTCTAAGTTATACTCTCCACCGTCCCTCCTCGAGAGTCCCCCAAAAAAGCCAAATAACTGCCCCATTTCTTCCTGAAGGAATTCCCAACTCCCATCCTTCTGCTCGACCCCTCCTCTAAGGCAGCCACCCTCCCCATCTCCACACACCACTCTGGAAATGAGGGCGCTCCCTCTGATTTCCATCCCCTTAAAATAACCTGCCTCCCAATCATCACACTGGTCAAAACCCACTTTATTTTGTCCCTGTCCTGCAATTTTATGACCTCCCCATCTCCCAATATACAGAGTCTAGGGCAGAACGAGATTCGAGTGTTCAACACCTCACATACGAAGCCCTGCACCTTCAACCAGAATTCTTGGATCTTACGACACCCCGAAAAAACATGGGTTGTGTCTCCATCTTCTGAAAGGCATTGCCAGCAGGTGGGTGTGTCTTTAAGACCAAGCCTATACAATTTAGAGGGGGTCCAATAGGACCGCTGCAAAATCTTAAATTGCATAAGGTGCACCCTTGCATCCCTAGATGCAGTTTTTATATTTTTTAAAATCCTAGCCCACTCTCCTTCCCCCAATTCCAAGTTTAAATCATTCTCCCATAATCTCGAGTGGTCGAGACTCCACCCCCAGACTCTGAATCAATAAGGAGTAATACACCGATGCTTCATGTCCTCTTCCAAAAGCAGAAATCACCTCTCCCAGAGTATCTGCTGCTTTAGGGGGGTGCAGAGATCTGGGAATCCCAAACTGTTGAACCAATTTTTCAAAAGATATCATCACACCACTCTTATAAAGATCACCGAGTGTATCAACACCCCTCGTGATCCACTCTGACCAGCAAAAAGGGGACTGATTGATACGTAATTTGGGGTTTAGCCATAGGCTCGAGGCAACATTGAGATAAATATCAGAATCAAACACTCTGGACACTCTTGTCCATACTGCGTGCAACTGTGAAATAACGTGGTGTGACTTAACTTCTCTGGATAGATTAATGGAAAGACTTTGTAGTGGCAAAATAGGGGCAAGAACTTATTGTTCAATGCAGGACCAGGGAGGGGCTCTCTCAGGTGGAAGCGACCAATGAGCCAAATGTCTAATACCACGCACATAATAATAAAACAGAATCTTGGATAGGCCTAGCCCACCCTTGTCGATCGGCTTGTGTAACTTGTTGAAATTTAACCTGGGACGCTTACCGTTCCAAATAAAAGACTTCGCTATGCTCTCAAATTGCTTGAAATAAGAAAGAGGGACATCTACAGGGAGAGATTGTAGCAGGTAATTGAATTTTGAAATACAACATCATTTTAATAACATTAACCTTCCCGATCATAGATAAATGTAAAGAAAACCACCTGTTTACATCACTCGAAGACCGTGTTATTAACGGGTCAAAATTAACTCTAACTAAATCAGACAAATGTTTTGGAAATAAAATACCCAAATAATTAATGCCCTGTTTGGGCCACTGGAAGGCACCTGGCTGTAAGGCTGTTACTGGACAGTACGCTGTCAGAGCCAAAGCTTCCGATTTAGACCAGTTGACTTTGTATCCTGAGAATTTGGAAAAGGAGTTAATAATACTGTGGAGGCAAGGCATAGATCTAGTAGGGTCAGAGACAAACAATCATTCTCCTTTCTTATTGCCACTGCTAATGGTTCCAGGGCAAGACAGAACAATAATGGGGAAAGAGGGTAACCCTGCCGGGTGCCCCTATCCAGAGTAAAATAATCTGAAATTAGTCCATTTGTTTGTACTGCCGCAATCGGATGTCTATAAAGTAGCTTAATCCAACCAATGAAAGTATTCCCAAACCCATACACTTCCAAGATCTTA
>JAFFST010040126.1:13127-27542 GCA_022414735.1 Noturus placidus
AAAATTACAGTTTTATATCTTTATGTTTGAGGCCTGAAATGTGACAAAAGGTCGAACAGTTCAAGGGGGCCGAATACTTTTGCAAGGCACTGTACGTTCCGCCCTCGCCTGAGTGGTGGGATTCTCCCGACTGACTCCCCAATCGCCGGCCGGGGTTGTTTCAGTGGCTCTGCTCCACCATGACGGACCTTCCAGCTGATGTTGTGCTTGACGCGTGGCTGTCCACTTTGTGCCTGCGCGGCAGTCAGGGAAGGAGCGACTTTCTTACCGTACGCGCCGGCTGTTGGTCCGTCACGACACTTCGCAGAAGAGACAGATGTGCAAAATATTTTTGTGAGCAGCTGCAAGCAGTTGCCAGAAGACAAAACTGTGTTATATGTAGGGTCCCAGAGAGTTGATGGAGCAAGTGAGTTGTTCTATGCTCCTGTGATAGTTTGCGACCGCTACACTTTAAAGGGGTTACTGGATTCTGGTAGTATGTCCTGCACGCTCAGTGAGGAGGGTGAGTCCAAGTTGCAAGCTGATGGTCTCATTCCACATCCTCAAGCGATTCCCAGTAATGTGATTCTAGTTGGTTGTGGTGGCCTTACAACAGTGCCAAAATTTACATACGACTTGGAGTTTGAAGTTTATGGATTTAAGTTTGTCGTTCCAACTCTTGTGGTGCTTGGACAAAGAGATGAGTTCATAGTTGGAAGCAATGTGATCAAATGTGTTCTGCAGAAGATGAAATCAATTGTACCTGGGGAAACGGGTACAATTGCCAGC
Organism: Noturus placidus; assembly: GCA_022414735.1. NCBI lineage: Eukaryota > Metazoa > Chordata > Actinopteri > Siluriformes > Ictaluridae > Noturus > Noturus placidus. The sequence continues at coordinate 13,896 of JAFFST010040126.1, forward strand.
TAATGTACCTGTTTCCCCAGGAAGCACTATAATTGTTGAGCCAAGCACTGCATGTTCGGCACCTAGAAACATCCTTGTCGGACATGTAGCAACAGCAGTCTGGGGCAATCGATGGGTGCCGATGAAAATACTAATCCCTAATCCAACATCAGTGACTCTTCATCATAACACTAAACTGGCTAACGTTTCTTCCTGCCTAGCTGTGGAGGATCTCACTGTTATGCAGGGTTTAAGTAGAACCCATTGTCAGGTTCCTGATTCAGACCCCTTCAAACCTGATTCATCTTCTGATCCAGAACAATTGCTGAGAGATAATGGTCTGAAGGATATTGACATGTGAGGTTTCTGAAGTATGGAAGAGGAAATTATCGGCTCTTATTGTGTCCTACCATGATGTTTTCTCTAAGGATAGATTGTGGAGACGATTGTGAAGAGGCAAAGGATTTTGTGCACAGGATCCATCTTTATGATGAGTGCCCATTCCTTCTGCCTCATCGCCATATCCCTCCTGCCCACTACCAAAAATTGAGAGAGGTGTTGTCTGAGATGGAGGAGAAAGGCATTATCAGCAAATCTGTGAGTGAGTATAGATCACCTTTAGTGATGGTCTGGAAAAAAGATGATAATCTGAGGGTCTGTACTGATTTTTGCTGGCTCAATGCTAAAACCACCAAGGATCCCCACCCTCTACTCCATCAAGCTGACTGCCTCACAGCCTTTCGATGTAATGCGCTTTTCAGCAGCATGGAATTAAATTCCAGATTTTACAACATCACGCTCCATGAGTCTGACTGATGATACACTGCTTTCACAATGCCAATGGGCTTGTGTGAGTATAATCATCTTCCTCAAAGCCTTTGCAATAGCCCTGCGTCTTTCATGTGCATAATGCTCAGCATTTTTGGTGACCTTAACTTTTTGATAATAATCCACTAACATATATTATGGGTGGCTGTGGCTCAGTCGGTAGAGCGGTTTGTCCACTAATCCACTAATCGTAGGGTTGGTGGTTCGAATCCCGGTCCGGGTGATCCCATGCCGAAGTGTCCTTGGGCAAGACACTAAACCCTAAGTTGCTCCCAATGGCAAGCTAGCACCTTGCATGGCAGCTCTGCTACCATTGGTGTGTGAGTGTGCTCTCATTTGTAAGTCGCTTTGGATAAAAGCGTCTGCTAAATGAATAAGTAAATGTAATTATGACCAAGCCAAAATTGGATGCATGCGAGCAGCGTTGGGTCTCAAAACTTGCTCCATAATCTTTTGAGATCAAATTAATTCCTGGAAAACACAACGTGGTGGTGGATGCACTTAGTAGGGATCCGTTTGTCGGGCCAGTGAGTCAACTGTTGGGACATGTACGCAGTGTATAAGATGGAAATGTTCAAGAGGTGTTCTGACTTACCTCCATCCATCCACCCATCCTCAACTGCTTATCTGTAATCGGGTCACAGTCGACTTACCTGCCAACCACAAAAATTAGGATCAGGTCCACTTGATGTTCGGCTGGATACATCAATGTCTGCTGGCGACATGTCTTCTATTCTGTCCCCTGTGATGAATGGGAAACAGGAACTGAATGTAGAGCAACATAATTTGCTGAAAATCTGACGTCTTTAATCAGTGATGATGAAGTGTTTCATTCTCTTTCACTGACAGACTTGCAAGAACATCAGCACAAAGACCCTGTCATTGCTAGAGTGTCTTATGTTGGCAGGATTTGTTTATGTCTATGGATTTCCCCAACGCATCCATTCTGACCAGGGAGCTACCTTTGAGAGCGAGCTGATTGCCAAGCTTCTTGAACTGGCTGGCATCGACAACTCTAGAACCACTCCTTACCATCCGATAGGGAATGGTGGTACTGAACGTTTCAATAGGACATTAGGAAACATGTTGAGGTCCCTTCCACCTAGGTCTAAGCAAAAGTGGCCACAGTTGGTACGGACCATGACTTTTGTGTAGAACTGTACAGCACACAAAACAGGTTTTCTGCCTTTTAACCTAATGTTCAGTAGAGTGCCAAGGCTGCCAGTTGACCTCATGTTCCAAAGTGTTTTGCAGGATAATTATGTTTGTGACTATAACGATGTATGTGAAATCGTTAGTCAGCGACCTCCAGTAATGACGTTGGCGCAAAAGAATTCTGTTGTGGAGCAAAGACGCCAGTCCAGCCAGTACAGCAAAAGAGTTAAAGGCCTACCTTTAGCCATTGGTGACCAAGTGCTTCTGGCTAACAAGGGTTGTAGAGGGAAGCGAAAGCTTGCTGACAGATGGGAGCCAGTCATGTACACTGTTGTTGCCACAAAGCCTTCCATACACGTCTACAAGATCCGTGACAGGGCTGGTAATGAGAGAATAGCGGAACCTTCTTCTGCAAGTGAACTTCCTCCCTTTGCCGGAGACAGTAATAGTTAGTTTTGATGCTGAAATTGAGTCTGAGATTGAGATTGAGTCTGCAGAACAAGCAGATTATGGGCAGGATGAGGCTGCGGCACTCTCGCACGTCAAACATCTCAAAGTGGCTACTTGCGATGATGACCGCACTTCATCGTGGGTGCATTCTCTATTGCCCAATCAAGAGCAGCCAAATGCACAAGTTGCTGCGCCAGTGACTGATGATAATACAGTGCCTGGTGCTAGCCATTCATCCCAAAATCCTGTCTCTGCCAGTGTACCCTGTAGGCAAATCCTGTAGCTTATTTAAATACAGGTGATCATTTCACTAGCAGGTTTGGGAGAGTCATCAAACCAGTATGCAGACTTATTGAATCTATGGTTCAACTTGAAACCCTGTTAGGTTTGGATTCTGGGTCTTCAGTTATTCATGTCTGAATTCAGTTTGTCTATAGGTATATGTGGTTTTTGAATCTTGCCTTGTTCGTTTGTTTTTTTTTTCTACTGAAAACTTGCCTTATTTGAGTACTTGGTCTAAGTGTTTAAGGTGTAATGGGCACCTTAATAATATCTATAGAATGTGTTTAAATTTGGCTAATTTCAAACCATATTTATCCTTTCATTGGGTAGCTTTCAATGCTGACCGTCTTCACTTATTGTTTTGTGTGTGGACCATAAACTTATGACTTGTGTACAAATTTTATTCTCTGTGTTCTCTGAATTTTGTGTAATTCTGGGGGGTATGTAACGGGTATGGAAAACATTCCATAAATTTAATGTGTAGAATTACACAAAAAGGAGATGTGTACCTGGTTCATTGCAAACAGTTGAAAGTCTGTAAATTTTGACAATAAACTGGATTTGCAATTGGGTCCGGCCATACACCAGCTCAGAACCCTGTAGAATTGTGGGGCACCCCTTGTTAGGCAAAAAGCAAAAATGTTAGTCATTTATCCCAGTCCTTTCCAGTGTCACTGACAAACATCCTTAACATGTTCTTGAGGGTTTGGATTAATCTTTCCATAAGTCTGTCTGTCTGTGGGTGATATGGACTCATTTGAATGGGGGTGATATAGAACTATTGGTGGAGAAGCTTCAGCTACTATCATATGGAAGAAGTAATATGTAATGAAAATGAGTGCATGTGTGAAATGGAGCAGGAGCATAGACCCAAGTATGCACCATAGGGAACTGCTAAACAACTATGTGTATGGGGAGATGACATGAAGTTAACTAGATGGGACGGGAGTGCAAATGCTGTTCCAACCAGGGAAAGAGTCCTATGTCACATTACCTCCCTCCTCTACTGGATTGATGAGGTTGGGCAATTGGAACAGAATGTCCGCTGTGACATTACAACTCCCAGCTCTGTTCCAACCCTTAAAGCTTGAACAGTCGTATGGTATAGTTGGGGAAATATGTACTGGATGCGTCAACATTTTTTTCATTAAATATATTTCCAATGAGGCTATTCACATAACATTTTCATCAGACTTCAGTATTAACTCAAGTAATCCAGAAATATAAAGAATTCACAACATTAAAGTTCATAAATAAAGTTATGTGTAATAAATTGGAATGACACAGGAAAAAAGTATTGAACACACCAACTGAAATTTATTTAAGACTTAGTAGAGAAGCCTTTGTTTGTAATGAAAGCTTCAAGGTGCTTATTGTATGAAGAAATTAATCGGCCGCAAAATTCAGGTGTGATTTTGTTCTATTCTTCTAAACATATGGTGTTTAAATCTTGTTCAATTGGATTCAAGGCAGGTGATTGACTGGGCCATACCAAAGCCTTGATGTTTTTTCTCTGAAACCAATTGAGACTTTCCTTTGCTGTATGCTTTTGATTGTTGTCCTGCTGGAAGATCCATTCATATCTCATCTTCATCATTCTGGTAAATGGCAGCAGATTCTTATCAAGAATCTCCGGGTAAAGGGATCATCGTTCCTTCAATTATATGAAGTCTGCCAGTACCATGCCATGAAAAACGGCCCCACACCATGATGCTTCCACTTTCAATGAGTTGTAGAAAACTTTAAATGAGCTTCGACATACCTTTTCTTTACTAATGGTGTCTTGCAGGGTGAGCTTGAGCTGTATAGTGCATTGCCTATTGTTTTCTCTGTGATGATGACACCTGCTGCCTAAAAGTGTTTCTGGAGTTCTTTCTGAGTGATCCTTGGCTCTTGGACTACTCTTCTAACTATTTTTCTGACTCCCTTCTCAGAAATCTTGTGAGTAGTTCCTGTGCATTGCCGGTTGATGATGGAGTGATGTTGGCAGAGGCATCCACCTGAACTATCAACCTTTTGGTGAATCAAGGGCTTTTCAAGACTGGAGATGTGCACAGATGATGTTTGAATTGTGTGGAGGCCTGCTCATAGTCTTCTGTCCAGGTTCCAGGATTCTTCACAGATTTAATGGTCAGGTTAGTCAGGGGTTTTCAGATTTGCAGTGGTGATAGAGCATAGAAGGGAGGATTCAGGGTACCAGGTTGCATAGTCACAGATGACCAGAATGTATTGGTTCCCGGCACTGTTCCTCTCCAGAGGTCCAACTATATCCATGTCAATGGCAGTGGAGATCACTGATAATGAATACAATGGAGCTATGACTGACCTGTTAACAACACTTGTTTTCTGACAGTCAGGGCATGTGGAACAATATGTGCGCATATCTGTATACATTGGTGGCCATTAGAAGTGGTCATACATGGCGAGATATATGCCAAACATGCTGTGATCCATGCAGAAACATGAGTGTCTGAGGATGGAAATGAGTATGGATATGACTGTCCCTCCAGGTAAGAAGCAAACCACGAATGGTTTGTAAGAATGTAGAGACTCATGAGGATTGATAAAAGAGTCTTGTGTCATTGTGTTTGCCATAGTGTCATTGTGTTTTAACTGGTTAGAATCAGGGAGGTTATTCTTTATAAGATAGAGAGACAATTGATTATATACACAAAGAAAAGAGAGAAGTTATACCAGGTTATAACCCAGTTATAACCGAGATGTAGTTGCTGATTCTGAAATATTTATTGTGGGTTTCTTCAGAATGGGTGCATATCAGACAGTTACATGTGATTTGTCTGCTAAAATGTCTTAAGACATTTTTCCTAATAAATCACAGAGTTTTATCTGTCATGTCCAATACATTTGTTAAAGCCTGATTCAACATGCTAAGATGTTCTGGATCAAGTGCTATTTTATAAGTATAGAATAATGAGTGTGGAAGCGATATTGCTAAAATTAAAACACTTGATTAAATATCAAGGCGTTGATTAATGTAATAATTACTACTAGGACTACTCATACAGCAAAATGTTGGCAACATATGACTGTCTTTTATAAATTGCCTCTTGTTTTTATGTTAAATTGCAGTGCAGTTAACAGCAAATAAACAAAATGTGATCTACTTCTTAATGGCAATGTTCAATTATGATTGAAAAGCCCCATCTTTGTCATTTCTATTTTAAAAAATCTGCAACATTGGAGGCATGGCCTAATATTAATATTCTGAATTGCATAAAGTGACATAAGTATCTGTTGAATTTAAATAGCCAACTCTGAGTGGAGAAGCCCACAGAGAAGGTTGTGTTTGTTTAATGTTTTTTTTTTTTTTTTAATTTATAAAGGTATTCACTTATTTTGTGAATTAATAAGTGATTCTTATTTAAGACACTTATTTAATTTTGAATTAAATAAATAAATTATGAATATAAGTCTCCTTAAAAATAGCTCAATTAAATAAAACAATGCTTTGTATGTTTCACAATTTCTTCAGATGTGAACATTATCTCCATTAAAATAATGGCCAAGTTGTTAATTAGTCAGCTGTTCTCTAACCTAACAACAATTTATTGAGTTACTAATTTTGAATTTAGAAAAAGGAGCAACAAAATTACCGGAATGTAATGTAGAATGAATACCTCTTTACACTTATTGGGTCTAAGAGCATTTTCAGTTGCATGGATGTATTTCAACAAGATGATGGTTGACTACTGATTCCTGAAAAGGTTCTCTTACAGATTTTGCACATTAAAGTCACCAGACCCTCCAGTAAATATAGTCTACACCACTTTAGCTAGAGTTTAGACTTGTTTAGAGGGGCAGTTAAGAGAATAGTATAGAATGAGCAAACCATGTGAATGTGGGCAAATGAATATTTATCACCGCCTGAACATATTGAGTGGCAAGGATCCCTATTTTGTAATGTTTATTCATAAAGGGATTATGTAAAATATCCAGGGGGTGTGTTGATACATTCAGACAGTTCCTAATGTTCAGGAAAACCTTAGTGGTGGTGCTGAATGGAAGATTGTTTTGGGAATAAAAAGGAATGACATTTATTCCCTACAGAGAAAAGACTTGGTCCCATCGCAATCTGTTCCTGCATGTAACATGCATGCATGTGTGTCTGTCTCTGGTCTCTGTGTCTTTGTATTGCACTGTGTATTTTGGAAGATTGTGTGTGTGTTTGTGTGTGTGTGTGTGTGTGTGTGTGGGGGGGGGGTGTTAGGGGAGGGAGGGGTTATGGTTTGCAAGTCCGCTTGTGTTTAGAGGCCAGATGGGATCACATCACAGACCTGTCCCTAACCAAACAGTAGCACATGTTCTTTGACAGGCCTTCTGTTCATCCTCCTCTATCTTCTCTCTGTTTCTCTTGTTCTTTCTTATTTACCTCAGTAACCTCATGCTGAAAGCAGTGATATTCCTATTTTATCTCTCTTTTACAGCTTTCTTTGTCCTTCCCTCTTCTCCCTGACTGATTGGTCACTGGTCATGCAATCATTCTACTAGACAGATCAAAGTCATCAAGGTTGTATGGTTTAGTTTAGTTTAGATGCCTGATCTTTCATAGATCTGCTAATCTGGTAATTATATATTCCAATCAAGTTGTAGAAACATCTCAAGGATGATCAGTGGGAACAGGATGCACCTGAGCTCAATTTTGAGTGTCATGGCAAAGGCTGTGAATACTTATGTACATGTGTTTTTTTTAATTTTTTTTTTTTTTATAATAAATTTGCAAAGATTTCAAACAAGCTTCTTTCACGTTGTCATTATGGGGTATTGTTTGTCAAATTTTGAGGAAAATAATGAATTTAATCCATTTTGGAAAAAGGCTGTAAAAGGCCACAACTTTCTGGATGCACTGTAGACAGAACTCGGTCCTTGGATGGTTCCTAAAAGGTTACATCCTTTTAGTTCTACTTGAAATCCTCGGTTGCCAGGTTCAACGTAAAACTTTTCAGGAGAGACTGTTACTGTTACCACCCTAGAGAAGATTATTTTCCTACAACTGCACATCTCAAAGGGTTTGCTTCCTCTTATACCGCAGTTTTACCTCAGAGCTTCACCATAGAAATTATACATTTTTAGAGTTTTGCGTGTTTTCTGAAAGCCTATGTATTTTAATACATAGGCATTTACTTCCTTATTTATATATGATATTGAAACTGATATCAACTATAAGACTAGATCGAATTGTCTTCATGAACACAAAAAACACGAACTAGATGTGTACCTATTGACTATTCCTTCACATTCAGTACTTTGTCTCCATTTAGTGATGGATTCTTACATCACTATTTTTCCTGAGATGAAATTCTGTGGTTTGTAAATGACACATTTATAAAAAATGAACAAAACTTTGACAATTTTTGCCATGTTTTTAGCATAAAAAGCCTTCAGAAGAGATGGTGTGTAGTAGAGAAGCGTATTTCTAGTCTTCTATGTGTGTTGTTGGATAAATACAGTATGTAATAAGGGAATAAGTATGTAATAGGGAACCTATTCATGCCAACCCACCCGTCTCATGAACATACCCACTTATACACAAAAGCACAATCTTTACTCCCTTCAAGTTCAAACCTTCTGGTGAAAGATTTTAGGGAAGGTGAATTAGTCTTTGGCTATAAAATATACTGTCTGGTCTGCAAGGCTGAAAGAGCTGTCATGAGAATGAGGATGTTTCCTTATGTCACTGAAAGTATGACTTAATGATGCATTTTTGAAGGCAAAAGAGTGATACTGAATGAGAGGGGAAAATACAGAAAGAAAGAGAGAGATGAGAGAAATGTAGATTAGAGCCACCACAGAGTGATCAGAAGTAATTTCACTCTGATGCCTTTTTGCTTAGCTAACTTTTCACATATGCTCTCCTTTGCTTTTCATCTCAGCTGAGTATGGGAGAGAATACTGATGGTTGTTATGCTTCTGATGTGGGCTGATTCAGCTCTGCTCTTTTGTCATTGTTTCCATTGCTCTTCATTTCATCTTAAAGTGCCACTTCAAAAGTTGACCTTCTTCACTCTAGTAAAAGAGGAAGATGACAGGGAAGTAGAGTTTACAGCCAGATGAAAGTGAGAAAAGGAGACAGGTAAACATCGTGATGTGATCAGTGGCGTCTCCTTGTACTGATGAGGATTCAGACAATGCTTTAACCTTGTGTTCTTTTTTCCCATGGAAGAGGACTCCGATGTCAAACTACATAACTGGCATGACACATGATGCACTGTAGCATACGTTCCACTGATAGGTTGTTCCACAGTGATTGAAGGGTAGATCAGACCTGATTGAGTATGATCTCTCTCTCTCTCTCCTTTTCTCCTCTAATTTCAACTTTGTTGGCAGGTCTACACCATAGTTGCTATCTAAGTGCACCTGATAGGACATTGGCATGCTGGAAGGCTCTCAGGTTCTTCAGTTTAAATGAATATGGAACGTGAGGAATCCATTTCAACAAAGCCTCCTATTCTCCTCTAGCTCAAAGAGGCCACTACTAGCAGTGGAAATATTTGACATATGAACAGCAGAGCAAAAGAAGTACGAGGCGGTCCTTCGTTATCCTTCATTATAGTTTCTCCCAGTCTATATATATCCAAAGAAAAAACATGCATAAAATGTTTAAGATAAATTATTTCTTGCTAAAGCTAAAGTTGGGTTGGAGATGTTTGGCCATACAATGCATGATGCATGCCATTCACCCCAGTACTCTGGCAAAAGTGTGCAACCTTAAAGCAATTCAAATTGAGAGAGAAAGACGGTACCTTTGCATTTATTGTTGTTTTGTCTGCATTCCAGTTTCACACACTAAGACTGATAGTGCTATAACTAAATAAGAGAAATTAGTTGGAATGGGTTGACTCAAAATAAAAAAGTAGAACTCGACACAAACAATGACAAACAGGATGCCTCAACTGCCAGCATATCTGGTCCTTTTTGTTACTGATTTCACCTAGAGGCAGAGGCATACAAAATGGGGTTAAAATATTAAAGAAAATATTAATTACATTCAGGATAATTGTTAGGTGTGGGGCAATCCTCTAGAGGGGTTCTCTTTTAAGAAACTTAGGGTACATTTACACAAAAATGATGTACTTTTTTTTTTAGTATTTTTTAGTAGTAAAAATTTTGCATACCCTTCGTCGGCCTAGATGTGGGTTAATAATGTGGCGTATGCAGCAAATTCGTCTCCGCTGGTCGTAGTAGTGATGCAGTAACTCTACACTTTGCTGGAGCAGCATGAATAAACTCAAAATCTTGAACAGCACAAACACAGTCCTGTAGTAGTGGTTTTACGAGCATGCCTGTAGACTGTACACATAATATATATGCAATATATACAGTGGGGGAAAAGTATTTGATTCCCTGCTGATTTTGTACGTTTGCCCACTGGCAAAGAAATGATCAGTCTATAATTTAACCTATAATGCTAGGTTTATTGGAACAGTGAGAGACAGAATAACAACAAAAAAATCTAGAAAAAAATGCATGGTAAAAATGTTATAAATTGATTTGCATTTTAATGAGGGAAATAAGTATTTGACCCCTCTGCAAAACATGACTTAGTACTTGGTAATGACTTAGTAATTACTTGATATTTTCAATGCCCTGGCTGAGGGAAGGAGGTTCTCACCCAAGATTTGACCCTGTCCATTGTCCCTTTGATGCGGTGAAGTTGTCCTGTCCCCTTAGCAGAAAAACACTCCCAAAAATAATGTTTCCACCTCCATGTTTAATGGTGTGAATGGTGTTCTTGGGGTCATAGACAGCATTCCTCCTCCTCCAAACACGGCAAGTTGAGTTGATGCCTATCCATTTTGGTCTCATCTGACCACAACAATTTCACCCAGTTGTTGTCCTCTGAATCATTCAGATGTTCATTGGAAAACTTCAGACGGGTATGTATATGTGCTATCTTGAGTAGGGGCACTGCAGGATTTCAGTCCTTCATGGCGTAGTGTGTTACCAGTTGTTTTCTGGGTGACTATGGTCCCAGCTGCCTCGAGATCATTGGCAAGATCCTCCCGTGTAGTTCTGGGCTGATTTTTCACTGTTCTCATGATCATTGCAACTCCACGAGGTGAGATCTTGCATGGAGCCCCAGGCCGAGGGAGATTGACAGTTCTTTTCTGTTTCTTCCATTTGCGAATAATTGCACCAACTGTTGTCACCTTTTCACCAAGCTGCTTGGCAATGGTCTTGTAGCCCAATCCAGACTTGTGTAGGTCTACAATCTTGTCCCAGACATCCTTGGAGAGCTCTTTGGTCTTGGCCATGGTGGAGAGTTTGGAATCTGATTGATTGACTGCTTCTGTGGACAGGTGTCTTTTATACACGTGACAAGCTGAGATTAGGAGCACACCTTTTTTTGTTGTTATTCTGTATGTCACTGTTCAAATAAACCTACCATTAAAATTATAGACTGATAATTTTTTTTGTTAGTGGGCAAACATACAAAATCTGCAGGGGATCAAATACTTTTTCCCCCACTGTATATGTCATATATATATGCTAGCGTATGACATCATTGTTTTCACAGATTCTCATTTTTGTACATTTGCACAGAGACGATAATGGCATCCTTTTTCAAAAACTTTTTCAAAAACCTGTTTTCAAAAGTTTGAATTTTCAGGCCTGAAAACGTCATTGTCATGTAAACAAACAGTCAAACTGCATAAAACATTTTCAGTTTTTACAATTGTCTGAGAATATTGGTTGGTAAATTTTTCATTTATGTTTTTCGTTTTTGTTTCGTTTATGTTTTTTTTCTCTCCATGTAATCTCCATGTAATCCATGTAATCTCTGACAGACAGCATTCATTGTTTAAAATCAATTACATAGTATTACTTTCTTTCTGATGTTATAAATATTACTTTCTTTACTGGCATACAAGCATGTTTCTGTAACTTTACTCTTTTTTTGCAAAATGATTTTTTTTAACTGACAAAATAATTCAGATGCCATAAAATAAACATCTAAAAGCACAACATTGTGTGTCCATTTTGGTACATATATTTCTACAGGCCCATTTGAGTTTTACAAGTCTCATCACTCATCTTTCTTTTCTCTCTCTGTTGGATCATATATAAGTTAAACATGAGTTAAACACTCCCAGGTCTGAATAATATTACCACAGTGGAGTGCAACCTCAGGGGAGCCAAAGAAAACAGCTGATCATTACGGATGGTCCATAAAGAAATGGGTGAAAATAATATAGATGTAAAAAATGCTATTGTATGTGTGTGTGTGTGTGTGTGTGTGTGTGTAGATGTATGTCATGTTGGTGCTCATGACTGTGAATGTATGCTTTGTTTATTGTGTGTCTCCATATGTGTGACTGTTATGTTGATGAGTGTCTGAGGATGGCCAGTCCTGTGATAATCTGAGCTGTGTGTTCTACCAGCAGGAGAGAAATCTCCTGGAATCTTATTCTCTTCATGACCGTTTTTTATACAGAACCTTTAATGTCCTCTTTCTTGTAGACCAGTGTGGCAAAAAAGTGTGGCAAAGGAAATGTCAGAAAAAAAAATTAGGAGTATGTGATGTTGAATCTGATATTCCTTTTAATTCAGAACTTTATCGGGGGGTGACTTCCTACATATAATTTTGTTTTCTGATCTGCTATGATTCCCAAACAGAAATCATGAGTTTTTATGGTTTCACAGTTACTACTTTGCTATCTCTCAACATAATATGCATAATGAACATACAGCTAAATCTGTGATTGCCACAAGCAATTTTTGATCACAAATCAAGAAGTATATTAGAAGTAAATTGCAAAGAGTTAGTGGTTATATGTTAAAGCATTCCTTACTGCCAGTTTAGTTTAGTTTCATTGCTGATGGCAGTAATTTGAGTTTGCTGCAGCCCCTCAAATGCTGTTTAGGTACCTTTTTTAAAGCAAAATAGCGTTTACTCACATTTCAATGATTTTTAAAACGGTACGATTTAAAAACAAATGTTTGAGTCAAATTCAACTCCTTGATTACTGAGCATTTTGTGACAGTTCAGCACACAGCCCCCTCTTTCATACCTTTGCCCTGCAACCTGAACACTCTCAGATGAAAAGGTTTGTGGAATACAGCACTAGCAAAATTTGAATACCTATCATCCCTAAAACCAGATTTAATAGCTATAATTTCTAGTTATTATCAGTGTTTATATTATGGGCTGCACAAAGCATGTGTTGGTTTTTTGTCACTGTCACTCTCTCTCTAAAGTTAAATATATTTTCTCCTATCGCCACTGTCCTGTATGTCCCACTGTTCATATGTTACTTGCTCCAGATTTTTTACAGTACTTCCACAAAGAGATTTTTAAAACAACAATAGAATAATAATGGAAAAAAAAAAAACCCAGAACCTAATCCAGTTTTGAAAGGACAGAACCCAAAAGGGCTTTTGTGTAAACAGTGATGTGATGGTGTTTATTGGTTATTTCCCTCCGTGTGGAAAGGTTATGCACTGCCATTTCGCCTCCATGTTGAGAGCTTGGCATTTCCTCCCAGTCCAGACCACCTGTCCAATAATTGCAGTGACATTTTGCACTGGACCAGCCAACTGACAAACTCACTCACCCTTTTGGTGAATGAGAGCATGTTTAATGGCTGTTGCAGCATCTGTCTATCAGTGATCATCAATATTTTAGTGGAAACTGTTCTGACACTGAAGATTTTCTGCATGGAAAATGATGGTGACTGGACTTAGCAGAGCATAGCAGTCATTGATTTGCATATTTGACAACATAGCAGTAACTGATTTACATATTTGAAAACATAACAGTGATTGATTTTCATATTTGTGATATAAACCTCTAAAAGGGAACAAAGATGCAATATAGACCCTTTGTAAAATCTATATATGGGTATATATATGGGTTATATATGGGTGACTATGAACAGGAAATTGTTCAACCATGGCTTCCTGTTTCACAGGGGTATAAATATGAGGTAACAC
>JAFFST010040396.1:28476-45998 GCA_022414735.1 Noturus placidus
TGGGGGGGGGGGGGGGGCACTTTACATCCAGATTTCGAGCTGTAGGGAAAAAAAAGCAAGTATCCATGTCGTGCTCATGCTGCATTATAAAAACAATCAGATGGCAATCTATGTGATGCACTGAAATTAAAAGAAATTTACACAAGAAATGTAGAATATTTGAGTAGTTTTAGTCATTTTTGAGTTTGATTGTCAGAGATAGTATTTTTTATTTTATTTATATATTGTTTTTCAAATAAACATTAACCAATCATTGGCATTTGTGATTCAAATGCAATTGAATCCAATGTACAATGGCTTCTCATGTCCCTTCTTAAACCAACCTGGTTTTAGCTACCACAAAATAGGTGAACCACTATGAGATGTTTTAAACAGTGAACTTACTCACCACTGTTTGTGATCAGCATCACAGTTACAGTGGTATTTGGGGTCTGTGCAATTGCGTTCGATTCCACAGGCGCATTTCTTGATTCCTGGTGCCGAACCACCCCAGTAAAAGTGCTTTTCATTACCTCTGCCAATCCACCATGTGTATGGACTTCCATCTGTAAAAAATAATCACACACACACACCTCAACCACATTTAGTACATTGGATGAAATATGAGTGTGTGTATATAGGCATCATGGGCGTAACCACTTTTGAGGAAATACCAATCTGTCCCCCAAATATACAGGAGAATATGTTTTCTATATGTTCCGCTTTAATTTTCCCTGCCAACGGATCTGTCTTTTCTTCATCTATTCTATTCATCTAGTCATCTATTCTGCGCTTGGACCCCCCCAATGTCCATACCATGGTTACGCCCTTGATAGGCACTAACAGCATTGTGATTCTGTATTACACAAATCACTAACTAAGCATGAGCTCATTCACATCCAAAACAGCACATTTGAAAAGTAGCTTCATATTCAAGTTGTAGAATTTATATATCCAAAACCTACATGTACAGTATATAATAGAAATAGATCTGGCCTTTCCCCTTGAATTAGTGACATTGCAGTGAAGGTCACAGGATTGTAATATGAGCTGGCATATTGTTTTTCGTGGCTTTGTGATGAAACTGCACAGGACACTGCTAGTTTTAAAATTGAACTTGTGCAGGATGCCTCTTCACACACAGGCACATATAGTTTTCAAAAAAAAAACAAAAGAAAAGTAAATTCATTGCAGTAGACTCAGAGTCCTTGAACCCACTAAATAGCTCCTAACTTGAATCTGAAGTTAAAAAGAGAGGTGTACACCTGAGTGGTCTGCCCTGTTATCAGAGCCCACACTGAGTGGATGTGAACCTAGTATCTCTAAGGCACATTTGCTGAGAAGAAAATTGAATTTTTCCTTTCCCATTCTTCCCTTAATTTCCCTTCTCAGTGATTCATTATAAAGCATATTACTCAGTAGTGCCACTAAATTATTCAGTAACTACAGTGAAATTAATTCACTTTATTAACACCAGACATGTTCTTTAGGATGCCACAAGAAGTAGTCAGCAGATTTTACACTGGGCATATGACTATTCCTTTTTCAATTCAAAATGTCCAAAAATAAACAAACATACATTTCTCACTCCAGTGAAGACCAGAGAACACACTCCAACTAAACCTGTAATTAAAGATGATTTAAAAAAATTATAATAATGATGTTGACTTAGAAAAAGCTATTAAAATCCTTAATGATATCCATCCATCCATTTTCTGTACAGCTTATTCTACACAGGGTTTATGTAGAATAAGCCCATCCCAGGGAACTCAGGGCACAAGGCAGGGGACAAAGGCATCACAATGCACAATAGCACAGTTTGGCAATGCTGATCTTAATCTTTGGACTGACGGAGGAAACCCAGAGGATACCCATGTGGCACGGGGAGAAAATGTGCACACAGGGTGGAGGCGATATTCAAACCCCCAACTCTGGATGTGCAAGGAAAACATGCTAAAAATAATATCACTTATAGTAATGAACAAAATGCTGCTTTTAGAAAATGAAATACAAGGTTTCTGAAATATTACCATAAAGAAGAATTAATTAAGTATATTTTATTACATACTTCATATATACTTATATATTTTATTATATACTTAATAATAATAATAATAATTATCAATTTGTATAGCGCTTTTTTACAATGGACATTGTCTCAAAGCAGCTTTACAGAAATATCATTTTTACATTTACAAGCGACTTACTAATGAGATCACATTCACACACCAATGGTAGCAGAGCTGCCAGCTTGCCATTGGGGGCAACTTAGGGTTCAGTGTCTTGCCCAAGGACACTTCGGCATGTGGAGTCACCCGGGCCGGGATTCGAACCGCCAACCCCACGGTTAGTGGATTAGTGGACAACCCGCTCTACCGACTGAGCCACAGCCGCCCCTTAATCTCATTTAGTTCTAAAAGTTGGCTAGAGTTGTACCAGGTTTATTATGGTGAATCCAAGAATCATAGTCATAATCCCTAATCCAAACAGTGATAGGTGTAGTTTGATCCTGAGGGGAAAATTGTATTTTTGATTATTTTAGATATTTACTTGAGAGATCAATGAGAAAACACTGAATTTTCAATATAAAACCAACTTTCAAAAGCACCTGGTTGTATGTCAGCACTGTAATAGATCATGCTAAATATATCTATTACATTTAGTATGTAATCAATAATTAAAGGTAGTTTGTTCATATCTGCATTGAAATGGCAAAAATTCTATTTAAACTGCAGTAGCTGAAGCTACTTTGTTTATGGAACTGACTTGGGAAAAGGACTTGGACAAGATAACATATGTTTACATTTCACATTCACAATCTGCAATACCAATAGGATACAGATGTACTCCAATCATTTCCACATCAATTAAAAGCACAATGTTGATGTCTGCTTTCCCATTTTATGTGGCTTGTTTGAGCAGATGAGAACTCAGCAGTGGCACTTGAGTGTGGACCAAAATAACCGGTTTTAAAGTGTCTGAGTGAGGTGGTCTTTCACGCTGGTGAAATTTGCTTGCAGGAAGAAAGTTATTTAACTCTGAACTGACTCAACAGCAGGAGATGAAACAAAGATACATCTGGGTTATGCATGTAACACTGTTCCCTGAGAAGGGAACGAGATGTTGAAACCCCCAACATTCAGCCACCATTGGAATTTGACAAAACATGGAAGGGCCAACAAGGGGTCCATAAATGGAGAATTTGACATGCGTGATCTACAAATAACCTAATTTCTCTAAAGACAGGAGACAAATGAGCTCTTCTATATTCTTATCAGCACGTTCAAATATTTCATTATTATAATTTTTATTTTTATAAGTCCACCACCACTGGAACAATTTCCTGTGCATACATGCCACAAATGATAAGTGTGATATCCGAAATTCATTTTATATATTAATAGGTTGCTGAAAAAAATCAAAAGGATAGAATGGCACATATTCATTCAAAAGAGATGACAAGAGGCCTGCAGAATTTTATTTTATTTATTTATTTTTTACAAAAATGCAACGAGGAATAGGGTTTCCATTTTCTCTGTAGTGTAGTGTTCAGACGAGGCACTCCCTAAAGCCTATAGCTGTCAACAAAAGCTGTTACAGGTAAAAATGCTGTGACTTAAAGGAATCAGGTTACCTGGGAGTGCACCAGGCCATGAATAAACTTTTGCAATATTTCTATAAAAAAAAAAGTAACATGATTTATAGGTAATGTACGTCTTTTGAATTACTATCACTTGAGAAGCCTATGTCCTTCACATGTCAATAAACAGGATTCTTCTTGAGTGGTTTGTAAAGGTGATACTGGCTGGAAAAAAAAAAAAAAAAAAAAAAAAAAAAAGAAAAAGAAATAAAAAAAGGTATTCAGAGAATATGCCACTGTTACTATGACATCAGCTATAAAGAGTAACAGGAAGTGACCCAGTGGAAATATAGTCCGTTAGCCTTGTGTAAAAACTTACATCTGTTTAGAATTTCAAGGGTCTTGATCTCTACCTGAAAGCATTTCTACAAAAAATAAGGAATGTACCAGTTTTTCTCGCAGTGGGATAAAACACAGGCCATCTTAGAGAATAAGCCACAAGCATCTGCAAGTATTCTGAAAAGGCACGCCTTATTGTGATGAAGTGAGCAGCCCCTTTTTCATGAGCACCCTTATTTTTCTCAGCACTTTTTGGAGCTGGAATCTCATCCACAATTTTATTAAAATTCATAAAATGTCCTCTGACAGATAATTTCTCTCCCTAGACATGAAGTGAATGACTAAAAGTTGCCAACTTGTGAATTTCTGGATAAAATCCACACTGTCTACTAGGGATTTAAGTTTAAATGATCAGCTGATGGAATTAATGTTATGTATTCACTTGTACAATAAACATTACTCTTGCATAGTTGTCACATCTGTTTAACCATTACACTATACGCTGTACTAAAACATATTGGAATATAATAGAAGCAGTGATCTCTAATTACAAGGATAGATTGGAGGCTAAAATCCAATATCTATCAATAGCTGGACAATGAAACTAATAGGGCTGAGCAATGCAATATATTACAAGGTCTCATTGATTTCATCATAATAATGATTTGGAGAAAAAAAATATCTAAAGATAGACAGATACATTTCTTGATTTGTAATATTTTAAGTGTTTCAAGTCAGTAATACTCTACTAGCTTCGTGCTGTGCTCCAAAACACAGTATACATCCCATGCAGGAGATGTCTGTGTCTTCAGTAGTCTCTGAAATCACAGTTTTTCTCCATTCTGATGTTTATTTGGTTTTAATCAGAGCAATAGCTGGAACAACACTGTGATAACGTCTGTGAAATAGTACAGCCACGTGTGTTTGTACTATTCTACCTGGCCCAGAAAGCCCTGGAGTGTGTGCTTCAATGTGGGCTTCCTCAGCATGTCCACAGTGTGTTTTTTGTCTGTGGTGCTGATTTTGATCTGGGCCCCAAGCAGCTTCAGACACAGAAGAAACACAGTTTATAAGACGCTGTATTTTATGTTTAATTTATGAGCAATCATTTATTAAAATGTTCTTTTGTATGGATTCTCAATGAAACACAGACACGTCACCTTCTCCTGAGGACTAATCTCACACACACACACACACACACACACACACACACACTACTTAAGAGACTCTCACATACACAGCCATTGTGAAGTATTACTTTCAGTTGCTGTAGTCTCTGTTTATTAACAAGCTGTTCGATTTTTTTTTGTCTATTCTGGTTTGGATTCTGCTTTGCCTTTGATGTTCATTTCTGCCTTACCAGATCCAGCCTGTTTGTCTGATCGCCTGACCACTGCCTATCTTTGTTTGTGTGACTTTTGCCTTGCCCTCGGGATATTATAATCTTCATTAAACGTCTTATCTGCACTTGCATCTGTCCTAACCTTCATTTGCATGACAAATTACTTCACCTCAACAGGAAAGCAGCAGGAGAACGAGGAGATTGTCATGCCAGCATACATATTGATGTCTGGCCACTATTCATGTCAGTTCAATTTCCCCAGTGGACTGACATAGACCTTTCTGGATCCAAATTATGGATTGTGAGACACAAGGCAGTTCCTGTTCCACTGCCGAATGTACAAGCCTGGCGAACCCCAAGCCGAACATGAGTCAGTGGCTCGGGTTCATTGTGTCCCGGCTTTATGGCTCGGCCTACCAATGGAGCATCTGGCCAGTGCAGGGTCCAGTGCCCTCACAAATGAAACTCAGTTTGCAGAACTATTTCTATAAGAGTTTGGGAAACCAGGGCATAACTGCAACCTGGATGAACTTTTGAGGGGAGTCAGCATGACGAACAAGCCCGATCTGTCTTTCCACACATTTTAAGGGGTTGATAAACAGAGTGGCCTCCACCACTTAACTTCAGCTACAGGCTGACAGAGTGGCAGTAGGGGTGACACAGGCATGCAAGACCGAGGGTTGCCGTAAACCCGGGATACATGAATCATATTTCTGCTACCAGGAATGGTTCAAATGCAGCTGGCACACCAATAAACAGTTCCACAAGCGAGCAAGAGCTGAGCTCCAGCTGAAGGTCAGCGTGGTGACCTCATCTCCAGAGCTCCCACCTGCAGAGCTCTAGCTGGAGGTCAACAAGGCGACCTCCCAAGCAAAGTTGCAGTCTGAGGTTGACAAGACAGCCTCCCATGCCATGGTCCTGTCCAAGACATTTACAACACCAATGGAACACACAGACATGTCACCTTCTCCTGAGGACTAATCACACACACCTGTACTCAATCACACCACACTACATAAGGGTCTGTCACACACACAGCCATTGCGAAGTATTGCTCTCAGTTGCCATAGTCTTTGTTTATTACGAAGCCGTTCCATTGTTTTGTTTATTCTGGTTTGGATTCTGCTTTGCCTTTGATGTTGATTTTTGCCTTAGCTGCTGCAGCCTGTTTGTCTGATCACCTGACCACTGCTTATCATATTAATTAATTAATTAATTAATTAATTATTTTTACCTGACAGCCCCGTGGCTCTGCTAACTGCCATGCCTGAGAAAGAGTCCAAAGAATTCAGGCTTTTTAACTGTCTTTTGAGCTCCATTTACAGCTAAATGGTTAGGGTGGCTGTGGCTCAGGTGGTAGAATAGGTTATCCATTAATCGTAGGGTCGGCAGTTCGATTTCCGGCCCACATGATCAGAACTGCCATTGGTCAAGACACTGAACCCAAAGTTGCTCCCAATGGCAAGTTAGTGCTCATCAGTTAGTGCCTTGCATGGAAGCTCTGCTACCACTGGTGAGTCTGTGTGTGACTGGGTGAATGAAACACAGTGTAAAGCACTTTGGATAAAAGTGCTATTTAAGTGTAGACCATTTACCATTTGCAGCTAAAATTTCCATGGCTCCGTGCACTCTCCAGGGCTTGCTCTCTTGCCTCTCGCACCATGACTGTGTAATAGACAACCCTTGAAATTTGCTCTCTCGCTCTTTCTCTCACTGTCTGTCAATTTAGTTATTGGGATGACTTTATTCTCTGTCTTTCCCTCTCTGTTTTTGCCAGTGCACTGAACAATTGTATTGTTCACCTCTTCTGTGTTGTCCAAAAATGCTGAAAAAATTGAGAGATTGCACAAAAACATCAACTGTTGCTTAAAGTTTGTCATTAAAACAGGGGAAAAAAAACCATCACCAGCTAAATCTTACCAAACCATGGCTTTGCACTGGTTTGAGGAACAAAACTAAACCTAGCAGAATGTTATTTTGTAAGAATGTCTATTAGCTAGCTAATTATGTATGTTCTACCTATAAAACGTCAACTATCCAAAACTTGAAATTTGCTACCTCTATAGACAATGTGTAACATTGCATTTGGGTCTTTTGAATTGAATAATTTGAATAATTTAACCTCCATTAAATTATTATGGGATATTTCATAGCTAAGCTATATATTTTTTGTTTTAAACTGTTTAGGAGTATTAAGTTGCATGTGGAAGTCAAGAACAGAAGGCAGAATGCTTGGAACAAGCTGATTGTTCAGTTTCATGTAGTGTAGTTCAACAGGTTCACTTCTTATATTCAACACCCCTGTCACTATCCTCTCTCTTGGAAATTTTCCAAGTCGTGATCCTGTAGTACCACCTATCCTGAACATTTTAGTGTTTCCCCTGTTCTAACACAACCATTTCAACTCAGGAAGGTCTGTTAAATAGCTGATTAATTCAATGGTATGTTGGGAACATGGAAAACACTGAAATGTGCAGGATAGACAGTAGTCCAGGACCAAGGTTGGGAACTGTGCAAAAGGTCCTAATAAACAGAGCTGGCACAATAAAAAAACTGATTCCTGTAGCACTAGAAAAAGGCCTAGAGGGGCTAATCTACACTTTTTGAGAGAACAGAACATAAACAATCATTGGTTCCTTCTCCACTGTTTTTGCATGGTGTGCAATGAAATGTTCTAAATGATTAAATGACAAGCAAAAGTCTCCCAAGATCAGAAGAGACAGAAGAGAGCATTAAAGCATTTGCTGACACCATAGACCAGGTAAAAGTTACTAAATATGCTGCATGAAAAACAATGTCCTCCATCAAATACTGGCTGCTTTATGTCAGACACAAAACAGGACAGAAATCTTAAATGCTCCCCTTACAGGTACTAGTCTATACTGCTGCCCACCTGCTTCATGCTTTGACAGGCTAATGTGGGATTACTAGCACCTCCGCATGTCACACTAATTTGCTTTGGGAAAGACTACAGAACAAAATACAAGGTGCTTGATAGAACATATGCTTTAGATTTTATAGAAACAAAGTCACAATGCAGTCTGCATGACTATCAATGACTATTGATACAAGAAGAATCAAAGGCCATCGTTGTCAGTTGTTAATGCAGTATGAGGATGTTGCCTGGCCAGATAGCTGTTCTATGTACAGTGCATCCGGAAAGTATTCACAGCGCTTCACTTTTTCCACATTTTGTTATGTTACAGCCTTTTTCCAAATTGGATTAAATTAATTATTTCCCTCAAAATTCTACAAACAATACCCCACAATGACAACATGTAAGACGTTTGTCTGAAATCTTTGCAAATTTTATAATAAAAATAAAAATAAAAAAAAAGCACATGTACATAAGTACATGACACTCAAAATTGAGCTCAGGTGCATCCTGTTTTCACTGATCATCCTTAAGATGTTTCTACAACTTGATTGGAATCCACCTGTGTTAAATTCAGTTGATTGACATGATTTGGAAAGGTACACGTCCGTCTATATAAGGTCCCACAGTTAACAAGCATGTCAGAGCACAAAGCAAGCCATGAAGTCCAAGGAATTGTCTGTAGACCTCCAAGACAGGATAGTATCGAGGCACAGATCTGGGGAAGGGTACAGAAACATTTCTGCAGCATTGAAGGTCCCAATGAGCACAGTGGCCTCCATCATCTGTAAATGGAAGAAGATTGGAACCACCAGGACTCTTCCTAGAGCTGGCCGTGCAGCCAAACTGAGCAATCAGGGAAGAAGGGCCTTAGTCAAGGAGGTGACCAAAAACCCGATGCTCACTCTGACAGACCTCTCTGTGGAGAGAGGAGTGTCTCTGTGGAGAGAGGAGAATCTTCCAGAAGAACAACCATCTCTGCAGCACTCCACCAATCAGACATGAATGGTAGAGTGGGAAGACGGGAGCCAGTAATCAGTAAAAGGCACATGACAGCCCACCTGGAGTTTGCCAAAAGGCACCTGAAGGACTCTCAGACCAAGACCAAGACAAAGATGGCCTGAATGGCAAGACTCTTTGGCCTGAATGGCAAGCGTCATGTCTGGAGGAAACCAGGCACCAGTCATCACCTTGCCAATACCATACCTACAGTAAAGCATGGTGATGGCAGCATCATGCTGTGGGGATGGTTTTCAGCAGCAGGAACTGGGAGACTAGTCAGGATCGAGGGAAAGATGAATCCAGCAATGTACAGAGATATCCTTGATGAAGACCTGCTTCAGAGCACTCTGGACCTCAGACTGGGTTGAAGGTTAATCTTCAAACAGGACAAGGATCCTAAGCACACACCCAATATAACAAAGGAGTGGCTACAGGACAACTCTGTGAATGTCCTTGAGTGGCCCAGCCAGAGCCCAGATTTTAACCTGATTGAACATCTCTGGAGAGATCTGAAAATGGCTGTGCACCGACGCTCCTAATCCAACCTGATGGAGCTTGAGAGGTCCTGCAAAGAAGAATGGGAAAAACTGCCCAAAAATAGCTGTGCCAAGCTTGTAGCATCATACTCAAAAAGACTTGAGGCTTTAATTGGTGCCAAAGGTGCTTCAACAAAGTATTGAGCAAAGGATGTGAATACTTATGTACATGTGCTTTTTTTGTTTATTATTTTTAATAAATCTGCAAAGATTTCAAACAAACTTCTTTCACGTTGTCATTATGGGATATTTTTTGTAAAATTTTGAGGAAAATAATGAATTTAATCCATTTTGGAATAAGGCTATGACAGAAAAAAAGGATTGGGCAACATTTAGACAATTGCAGCTCAACATCAAACATGTGTCAGAAAGACAGGGTTACAATACAGTATTTCAGCTTAGGGCTATTTCTAAAATCAAATCATTTCTTTCTTTTCATGAATGTTATAGAGTACATGCTATTATTTCATCTCGTCTAGACTAGTGATTCTCAAAGTGAGGTCAGAGGCGCCCCAAGATCAAACAAAGCGAAGCAAAAATGGGGGTCTGTGACGCATGGATTTAGTTACAGAGGTGGAACAACCCATTAGGATGACAGTTAAGTTATATTTATTATTGAGTTCCTTTAATCATTAGCCTGTTTGGTTGGGTTGAATTGAATGTGATCAAGCCAACCTCAAAAATTAAAAAAAGTTTTAATGAATATGCCTATAAATAATGTCAACTTTGACCAAATGTGATTTGTGAGTGGAAATTTCAAGAATAGAAAGCTCTAACTTTACAGTTAAACAAAATATTTGAGAACCCCTGGTCTGGCCTACTGTAATGCCTTGTATACTATATAGCTATTAATAAGCTCAGATACAGTTAGTACAGAATGCGGCTTATAGACATCTTATTGGTACTAAGAAAAAATATAATGCCACCCCCATTTTACCCTCCCTCCATGGGCTCACCGTCCACTATAGAATTCAAGTTAAGGTACTTTTATTTGTTTTAAAAACCATTGCGCAGCCCTAAATCTCTAACATTCTCAGACATTTTTCTGCTGACGTTGCTGAAACCTTCTGGTCTGCTATTTTTTGCTGTTCTATTATCCTAGCAAATAAACACAACGGTGAGGGTGACGTTCCAGTTTTTAGATCACCTCCCACTGTCGCACATTTACATATTTTTTTTTTATATGTTAGCTTTTTTATTATATAAAGGGAATGTCTGTATCAGTGGTGTCTGTTTTTATGTATTCTTTTTAAACATGTTGCAATTTGTAATTTGTTGTGGGAGGCAGGATGCAAGCGGACAAAATCAATGCACTCTTGATTATATGGAGTCCGGGAATCATGGTCAAGAAACATTGCAGGGGATACAGACAGACAATTCTATCACAAACCTATCCTAATCCATAAATCAAATACAGGTACAGGTCAAAAATACTGAGAAAAAAAGTGAAAGTAATTTGAAAATAGTGTAGTAAGTAGAAAGCACAGAGTTTTCTTTTAAAAGATGTAGTCGAAACTTTTAGATGAAAGGCAAGTTTGTTTTCTTGCCATTATCAGTGCAGCATATCTCTATTTTTTACAAGCTTTCTACACAAAATTCCACATATTTATTAATCCCAGATTAATGTTTTTAAACATAGATTTTTAACTTTTGAAATCAGCTGTATCATGCAACAGTCCTAAATGGCATTATTATTATTATTATTATTATTATTATTATTATTATTATTATTATTATTATATGTTTAACAAACTTGGTTTGATACAACATGATCAAACACAAAACCATTTTATTGGGGTGATGTTATAAATATTTATTAATATAGTATGCCATGGTAATGACTGTGGAATATGTTAATAAATGTACTTGTTGAGGCCTAACAAAGTTGTGCATATGTGTAATTTTAGGACTGTACTGTATATAAACTTAAAGAAAAAATATTACGTATATTTTATTTGTATTTCCGGTGTTAGAATTTAGTTTAGAGTTAGGAGTGCTGGAAAACAAAACTAGAAAAGCATCTCCAATTGCCTGAACTAATATTATAGCCTATAATTTGGGTTAGCCTAAATTGTTTATACACAGACACTTCATAATGAAAATGGTCTCTATTAATATTGCATGGTATTCATTACCATAATGAATACACGATGTTGATACTTAATTATTATCATTATTAATGACTCAGATAGGTGTTAATGTATACACCTCACTATTTCCTGATGTGTTAAGTATTAGTGCATGTATTAGTTCCTCATTATGAAAGCATTAGTTAAGTATTAATGAATGATTATTTTCAGATCTTATAGTACAACATCACCAATAAAAAAGATGTGGATCATATGAACAAAGTTGATTTGAGCATAGGTTAAACAGTAATAAATTTGGACTCATATTGGTTTAGAGTCATTCCATTGATTCATAAGGAGACATGGCCTTGAATATGCAACAATTTCACACTTGCTCTGCTGTTTGATCCTCTACATACACAGATGGCATTCTTGTCAGAGACATTAATAGGGATAGACAAGACAGTTTTTCTATTATCTGAGAATGAAAGGTGCAAACGCCTCCATGGCTTCATTGACATTTTTACAGTTCCAAAACTAAAATAGCTTTTTCGATTAGAATAAATTGGACTTAAACTAAAAGGTTACTGAGTGCCAGATCAGAGACTGATTCATGACCCTGGATTGCATCTAAATCTTGCTGAAAAACACCTGTTATTCATTACTTCTACGTTCAGATTTTCAGATAACTTCTGTGATAGTGAATGATAAAATTCTCATACATTAAACTTGTCTTCATTTTCCCTTATAATTTAAAGGTAGATAATACGTTCATTGATGTTCACTAATGTGGGAAATTATGATGTCATCTACAGTTCACCCATGAGTTTGCATTATATTTTGTTTATTTATCACTTTCCACTAATTCTCAGTCTTAATTCGATACTTAGCTAAACTTTCATGCTGGCTATGTTTACATGCAAATATTCCCTAAATAACTGTTTATATGTTCACTGCACACTAGAATTGGGGTACTATGTAGTTTTGGATGCAACCCGAGTGACAAGAGGGAGAGAGTGGCAGAGCGCGTATCCTGATATCTGCTATCTCTCTCTTCAGTTCATCCATCAATTCAGTGTACCACTGTAGTTCAGTATATCTGTAGTGTTATGCAGCATCATGACAGAGTGTCCAAAAAAAATACTAAAGAAAATACACAATGCACTTCACCTCAGATTTCACTAAAGTGTACCTCTGCTTCATAGAGGTCAAACATAACAGTTTTGCAAGTTTTCAACAGCAACTTTTCTATTGCCCATGGTTAGTTAAATGATTGTAAAAGACATGCTGAGGTGAGTTTAACAGGTGTCATTTCTTCATTAGCATAGCATAACATAAGCAAGGAGGCTAATATAGAAGACATTACTCAAAATGTACATCAAAATGAAGATAATCAAAAAGGTCAGTAGGTGAGTATGGCAAAATCGATGGTGTCAGTAGCAACTGCACGTCTATGCCAACCAAGAGTGTTTGTTGTTCAAGGTAAGCATATCAATTAAACTATCATTTTTATGATGAAACGTATTCTAATTTCAATAATTTTAGGGATTATCAGCCATCTTGCCATCATATTCTTTATGCTATTAAATTTCAGATTGCCCGCCAGCATGCTGTCGCCATGTTATGAGCAAATCTATGCTATTTACACAGCTTCTGTTTGTATGAAAGTAGTCATATCTTTGGAAAGCTAAGATTCTTGCGATTAGATTGATATAAACCGTTTTGAGATACAATGACAACAGCAGCTACAATCGGTGTCTGTCAGACCACCAACATACAAACAAACATTTATGAAACGGAGGCAACTCTCCTCATGTTATGAAACTGAGGCAACTCACCTTCTCATTACTCCTCTCCACACCTCTGACCATTTCTTTATCCAGTTCTCTATTACTCTCCCCTCACCCCCTTCACTGTCTCCTCCCTTTGTCTGCCTTTGGCACAGCTTCGCTTCCTTTCCCCTTCACATTTCTCTTCCATTGTCACAACCTTACTTCCCTCTGACAGACACCTTTCCACACTTGATTTAAACACTGCAACTGACATACTATATTCCACCCTAACATCTTCTTTTGACAGCATCAACCCCTAACCTCCAGACCTGCTCACGTATCACCCTCCAGCCCTTGGCTCTCAGAAGCTCTGCGTAGCAACCGGGCCAAACAAAGCGCATCTGAAAGGAAATGGCGCAAATCGAACAACCCAACTGACCTAACTAATTACTAGACACTTCTCTCTTCTTTTTCCAACAGCATCTCCACTGCTAAAGCCACATACTACAAGAGAAGATTGGTAGTTCTCCCATTACCCACACTCTTTTCAAAACCTTTTCCTCTCTTCTCTGTCCCCCTCCTCCCCCTTCCTCTACCTCTCTCACTGCAAATGACTTTGCCACTTTCTTTTCCAACAAGGTCACATCAATCAGGAACCAGTTCTCAACCCCAGACGTGCATAGAGCAGCTCCTCCTTCATGTAACTTCCAACTGACTTCGTTCTCTCCCCTCTCAGAGACCGATGTCTCTAAACTCCTCCTATCTAGCCATCCCACAACCTGTCATCTTGACCCCTTCTCACCTTCTTCAATCCATCTCTCCCACACTATTACCTGCACTTACACACATTAACACATCTCTCTCTACTGGCACATACCCTACCACATTTAAGCAGGCCCAGGTTACCCCACTGCTTAAAAAACCATCACTTGACCCTGCTGTAGTTGACAACTACAGACCTGTTTCCCTCTTCCCTTTTCTTTCCAAAACTCTTGAAAGAGCCGTTTTTAATCAACTCTCTAATTTTCTCACACAGAACAATCTCCTGGACACCAAGCAGTCTGGTTTCAAGAGCAATCACTCTACGGAGACTGCTCTGCTTTCCGTCACTGAAGCCTTATGACTAGCAAGAGCGACCTCTAGATCATCTGTCCTCATCCTGCTTGACCTCTCTGCTACTTTTGATACTGTAAACCATCAGATCCTTCTGTCAACTCTCTCGAGCCTGGGCATCACTGGAACGGTTCTCCGCTGGGTGGAATCCTATCTCTCTGACAGATCTTTCAAGGTATTATGGATGGGAGGTATTTCTAAAATTCAGCAACTCACCGCTGGCAGTCCACAGGGGTCAGTTCTGGGTCCACTTCTCTTTTCTATCTACACGACATCTCTAGGGAAGGTGATCGAGTCTCATGGCTTCTCATATCATTGCTATGCTGATGACACCCAGCTCAATTTGTCCTTCCAGCCTGATGATCCATCAGTCTCTGCACGCATCTCTGCTTGCCTGTCGGACATCTCAGTCTGCCAGCTCAACCTGGCAAAATCTGAGCTTCTCGTCATCCCAGCCTGTCCCTCAATCAACAACAACCTCACTGTACAGCTCGGCATAACCCCACTCAAGCCAACCAGGATGGTCAGGAACCTTGGGGTGACTCTTGACCTTTACAGACCACATCGCAACAACTGCTCGGTCCTGAAGATTCATCCTGTTCAACATCAAGAAATTCCGACCCTACCTCACAGAACAGGCTACACAGATACTAGTCCAGGCTCTTGTTATCTCAAAACTGGACTACTGCAACTCACTACTTTCGGGCCTCCCAGCCAGCTCCATCAAACCCCTGCAGATGATTCAGAATGCTGCAGCATGCCTTGTCTTCAACCAGCCCAAGAGAACCCATGTCACGCCCCTCTTCATCTCCCTCCACTGGCTTCCTGTAGCCATCCGCATCAAATACAAGGCCACGATGCTCACCTACAAGACCTTGTCTGGAACAGCACCCTCCTACCTCAACTCTCTCCTGAAGGCTTACGTTCCCACATGCAATCTGCGATCGATTAGCGACGAACATTTAGTAGTTCCTGGAACAAAACACTGGTTGTTGAAAATAATGCATATGTAAATGTGCATACGATGCCATTACTCATCTTCTAATGTTATCAACATTAAAGGTATAACTATTGGTAACAATAGAATAAATAAAGGTAAATAAAGAGTAAATAAAGGTTTTATCATTTAAAAACAAAACCCTTTAAGATATCAGTAAATGTACATACTGATAAGATAAAAACATAAACCTGTGTGATTAACCTGGTACATTTTTTTTATCCCAGTCCAGAAAAAGGGGAAGATTTCTAGACCTTATACAACCTTATTGGTGTTTAAGTCTGAGAGAATAATGGATGGAGGTCTATTTTCGAAAACCATTTCCCCTGGAACACATCTCTTTCAAATTTCTTTTGATATCTTAAGAGATATTCACTTTTAAAATGACGATGATAGCTCATGCACTTAGCTGAAACTGTATCATTATGGATCAAAATAAACACCGTGTGTGTTCAAAATAAAATATAAAAGAGTAACAGACAACCTGATATTGGATTCACAGACCAGATGTATCTCAAATAGAACTTCAGAGATGCCAGACTCCCAGAGGTGCAGAATCACAAGATGATGCTGACAGTGTTATATATATTTCTAACAAACCCACAGTCTTGTTCCTTTACTATTCTGAATGGGAGAAAACCCAAACTGAATTACTATGCAATGTTAATGAAATGCTCATAAACTGCAAACAACAATCTCTACTGCATTCTATTTGGCTTCCTAGGCTGGAAAGACAGGCAGTAGAGGAATGTACGCATTCAGGACCACCACACACCACACAATTGCTATCAAAATACACACCATGAACAAGAGGTGGTATTACATTAATTCTTTTTGTGTCTATGCCTATTAAGCACACCAGTAAGGATGTGAAGTTGCAACAGCAGGGAAATAAGAGCACAATGAGAGATTATAAAACGTGACATGACATCCAGAGAGCACAAAAATTCATGCAACATGAAAGGAATTCATGCAACAGAAGTGCAATAGGAGTGACAATAGGAAAGATCAGAAAGAAGCAACAGTGAGAAAGTGCCAAAGTGTAGAAGTGGCCCCCTTTTTTGAGACAAAGAAGAAGAAGAAGAAGAAGACGAAGGAAAAACAAAGATGAACTGCTGCAGTGTCCACTCTGACACCGGTCAAAGTCCAAACTTAATTAAAGCTTCAAGCAGCAATAAATGGTCCCTCACCCCCTGGTACATGTTTGTGCTACTCTGGCAGGGGAATGACATTACATTTTTTTTTAGTACTTTGTAGCACTTATATGTTGTTAGGAGTCGATCACAATGTAAAACATGCAATTTCCTGTTGACAGTAGGTGGCGCTATGACTATAACTGAATATTGGCATGTAGATGTCTTCAGGCCAGGATTCGGATCAAACATGAAGTTTGAACATTGTATGTATTTGTTATAACAACTTCCTGTTTCATGGGGAAATATCGAATTTTGTCAGACCACCACGTCCATGCTGTGCAGTGAAAACTCAAAAGCTTTGCAATTTAGCATCAACAAGGCCTTTAGATTAGACTGACGTAATATGTTGATCGGATTAAATCTCTTGGAGGAGTTTATTAAAGTAAGGCCTTGAAATGGCAATATCTGAGCAAGAATTGCAGAGAAATATCAAAATGGCTGACTTCCAGTTGGGATTAGGATATTGCTCCAAGAGACTTTTTTTGTATACATATGCACACTGATTTTGTTACATGTACAGTGGTGTGAAAAAGTGTTTGCCCCCTTCCTCATTTCTTGTTCCTTTGCATGTTTGTCACACTTAAGTGTTTCGGAACATCAAACCAATTTAAACAATAGTCAAGGACAACACAAGTAAACACAAAATGCAATTTGTAAATTAAGGTGTTTATTATTAAAGGTGAAAAAAAATCAAAACCATCATGACCCTGTGTGAAAAAGTG